>JABCKK010007977.1:0-39271 GCA_018221785.1 Calocybe gangraenosa
GTAGATGAACACACGTAGGTCACGAACTCTTTGAGACGAGAGTGTGCACTGCTGCTAGTCGTGCGTGTTCTGGATAATCTGGATCAGTGAAGGTGATAAGATCCTTCATGAGAAGGAGATATCAAGAGCAACGCCGGACAATTGTGAGTAGCTAGTCTCGAAGTTTCAGCTTTCCGCAACCAGGATATGTTTCTTGTGTAGAGAAAAACTGGTGAAGGTCAAACTGTACCGGGGATTGGTGTGAGTTGGCGTAGAAGGCGTACTCAAATCGGCAAGAGTCGAGATAGTTGATGGAAAAGACGTTATGGATGGATTATATAGCGAAAGTTAAGGGAAGTGAGCGAGCAAAATGGGAGAAAGCGGCGGAGGCAAATCTTGTCGATTGCTCGTTGATGTCGAAGGCCAAATGCCGTCTGTACAGAGAAGTGTGGAAAGGGAAAATAAAAACGATCTAGACATCAATAAAGTTAGAAAAGATAGACATCAGAGAGGAGCGATCTAACAAAGGAGTTGGTGTGTCCAATGAAGCGATAATGAGTGTAAGGAAGTGCTGCCAGTGCAAAACAATATTTAGACAGACAAAGATTGTGTGTGCAAATAGCAAACGACACATCCTGAGCCTGTCTCATAAAATTCTTCAATGACGTTCCGGTGCTTGGCTTCCCGGCCGCTGTCTACATGTTTCATCGTCACGTCGCGTCTCCTTCTTCTTGGTGACTCCGTCGGCCTTTGTCGACTCTTGCCATTTTCTGTGGATGTATGTTCCTCATGACGGTTAGGATTACTAAAACAGTATACCAGCTTAATGAAACAGTATACGGATACCATAAGACAGCGTAAGTAAAACACGCCCGACAAGGATGAGACGACTTGAAAATTAGATCCCTGTTTGGGTCCGAGAAGGCAGTTATACATCACATTGTGAGGCTAACTGTGACACCAAAAAAGCGGAAGGTAGATTTTTCAAGATGAAATTTTAATGACGAGGTTAGTTATTCATGGCGGGATATTCGTGGCCAGGCGTCTATTGTAAGGTCTGCATATAATCCGTCAAGTCGTTCCTTTCCCTCCCTTTCGATTTCGAGGGATTAATTATTCCAGACCTCACGCAGATAAAAATCATACCTTAAGCCTTACCCCGTCATTAACTCCAGCAAACGGGCACGTACAGTCAGGACTCCGGATGAACTCGCCATGCTAGGGCGAGCCAGAACAAAATCATCCAGGGCCTCAACAGCTGCGCTGACCCAACGAGCGCTCCGTACAGCATATTTTGACAACCATTGGGCATAGATGCCCTTGCTTCCGATTGACGACTGGAAAAGCTGCAGCTCGTCATCCCCCATTATCGAAGGCAAGCAACCTACGACTTTTTCAGGTAGGTCAGAAGAGCGAACAGCAGATGCAAATTGCTCCATGAACACTAGGCGGTCCTTGTGGAAAAGTTCACTATGGGAAGGACCAGTACTAACAGAAATCATTGCTGGGAAATTTATGCAAAATTGAAGAGGTCGACGTTGAACCCAAGCATCATCCCAGTCAAGAATCCTAGAAAATGTTCAGCTGTGTGACATTAGCCAAGGAAACGATATTGCATACCCCGTGATGTTAAAATTATCGTCAACCAGAATATTCAACCGCCCAAGGTCGGTGTGCATCAATGGAAATGGAAAGCCATCCAGGAATGAAATGAAATAAACTTCTTTGGCCATGGCACGATAGATCAAGCAATCGATAGGGTCGAACGCGGCGAGTTCTCCAATAAAGATACGTGCGAGGCGGGAGTCAATCCTCCTCAACATCCATGCCTGAGCAGATCGAGAGCCGGATGAGCTGCAATGCATAGTAGTACGCTCCAGTAAATCCACACTGAATTGTACAAGCTGAGTAAGAACTCTTTCCCTGGCAGATGGCGGAGGAACGTCTACATCCCACTCCAATGTCCTGCCATCCATCCAATCCAGCAAAATGTAAGGTGTTCCTACACCATCACCATCCTCACTATCCGACCAAGCGTGTACAGCTGCAACAGGAATGCTGGGAACAGTAAGGCGTACATAGTGCATCATTGTGACTGTGGGTTCGACGGGTGAGCGCGTTTCGTCGTACGGAACACGAAGAGCCCAAGATGATCCATCGTCAAAGACGATGCGGCGAACAATGTTACAGCCGCCAGAAAACTCCTGGCCTTCAGACACGGCGCAGGATCGGCCCTTGATAGATGAAGCGATCTTCAGAACCTGGCCCCAATCTATTTTTGAGCGAGCAACTTGTTGAAGCTCAGTATTGGTCTAGCATTTTGTTAGCAAGACATTGTATCAAACGCAACGTGTCGCTATACCAGCATGATAGTCAAGACGTGCAACGTGAATCTAACAATGTCACGGTGCAGCTTGAAGTAAGTATGGCTACATACATAGATAAGACAAAATTCAAATTGAATAGGAGTGTGCTGGATCGAACCAGAAACGCTGTTGATTCAACTCTCACGGTTCTATGGTCAATTCTGATGATCCGAATCCCTCTATTATGCTGCATCAACAACTGATTGTAAGCCTTTTGGATTACTGCTGACTGGATATTTTATGAAATGTGAACTGATTAAAATATGGCAACAACTTCAAGGCTGTAGCTATACAAGGAGGGAAAGATCGGTTAATTGTATTATCCTTGGCAATTAGTGATGCTTTGAAGTACTAGGATGAGTTTGCCTATGTCCATTATGCGTCGCAAGGATGATAGGTGCAAACCTCTGAAAATTTCGCAATGTGGAACACAGCTTACTTTGAATATAGCTACAAATGCCCACGAACAGCCTTTTATTTATCCAAGACTCAAACAGATAACTCGTATGCAAAAGCGACCCCAAGCTGTGTGAATGCTAGAGTGTGATTCCAGGACCAACCAGGAGAAGTGACCGTATCATTAGCCTTGTGTATGTCTGGGTTGTCATCACCGAGCCGTGTTTCGGTGGGAAAGACTGCGGGATAGCCTTCCTTGTTCCAGCTAGCGTGGTCTGAACATGCGTATCCGCACTAGTTTGGTTAAGGGAGTGCGATTCATGTCAATGTTTGGAGAAGACTCACTGCGGCACTCATCGCCCATTTGATTGTCAGATAATTTTCGACGAGGAGTTTTACGAAGTCGTTCAAGCGTGTATCCACAAAATCCTATAATATACGTCAACTCAAGCATGTTGAGTTTGGAAATAGGTAGCTCACAGGTATGAGAGCAATCGTTGCCTCCTCTCCTGGCTTCGTACTAGAAAAAGGAGTGCATTAAATTTTGAGAACGTACTAGTGGAAAAATATTATTATTGGTATAACGTACTAGGCAGTCATATCGAGCTGTAACATGCCCTTCACTTGTGTCCCTGAATTCTTGTAGGAGTTTGCGATCGCCTGCGATCCCAAAAGCCCAACCTCTTCAGCCGCGTACCTAAGACGTCATTGTGCTCAGTCATTTCAGTTATTATGATGCAAGACATACGCACCAGTGAAACTCTACAGGTGTTTTGGGTTTGAACCCTGCCTGCACCAAGACCCGGAAGGCTTCCATCAAGTTGACCGACCCACTTCCGTCATCATCTGCACCTGGTGCCGTACCGTTCATAGGGTCAGTCAAGTTGATAGAATCCAGATGTGCACCAAGAATAGTGACGGGACCCGACTCTGTACCAGGGATGCGGGCAATCACAGACCCCTGAGGCCCAAAGGTATGGTTGAATATGGAAACACTTGCATTACTTGCTGGATACGATGTTGCGATCTAGGTAGCGAATTTGGGGGTTAGTTGTGTCGAGGGAGGGTTCCATTTGATAATCAACGCACATCCGACATAGTCTTTGCTACCCACTCCGATGCAGAAACACCTGTTGGTGATTTGTAGTACCGATTGTTGAAAGAGGTAAGATTGGTGAGATATTTCTCCATGCTGGCAATGGTAACGTTTGCCAAAATAGCCGTGACCTCGGGTTTATGGGACGGAGGAGGATCTGCATGATAATGAGTGATCGCGATAGCTTTGAGAATAGAAAGACATGAACCGTACAGTCAAACTGTTTAGACTCAGAATTTGCAGTCCGCGAAGAAGTTTGCGGCAGCCCAGTTACGTCGAACTAAATAATTTGTCGCATCAGCTCGCACATCCAACGCGTCACTTTCAGCAAGCAACTCACAAAATGGCGTGGAGGGCGAGAGCGAAGAAGCTCAAGAATCTCAGCCTCTGTTTTCCAGCTTGGCGGTTCACCATCCCCAAAGCTAAGCAGGCGCAGTTTGGGTTCAGAATTTGTTCCGAAATTTGCGACGCGGATTGCGGCAGAAGAGACGAGGGAGGCAAGGAATATCCCGGAAATTTGGGATAGAAGTTTCATGAAGGGTCGTGGACTAGAAGAAAAAAAAAGGATAGTCAATGAGTATTGGAGCGCCAGCGCAAGGATTTTTGCAATCCCAATTTGCGCCCCATATATATACATCAAAGCCAAGAAAATAAGCAACTGATTTGGGTTGCGGGCATGACAACCTATCTAAGCTACCATCTCTTGGCACAAGTGGCAGTGCATCGTTTTATGCCCTCGTAAATGGTTCTGACTTCTGAGAAGAGTTTTTTGAAGTCGTAGCTAATTGCATGCTGACTTCCAGTAATTTCATTCCCTTAAGGCGAACAAATGAATTGTACAAGTAAGGATTCCTGCATTGCGAGGTACACCCCATTGTCTGCTGGTGGAAGTAGTGACGTAATCATCAGAGCCGAAACAGGTGCGCTACTTATTGCGATCACTCAGTCACTCTTCGGTTTGTAAGCAGGGCTGTGGAAGCGTATATTTTGGACACCATCAAAATCTTGTTAGCCTGCTTAAGGCTTGCTGCCAAGGGCGTGTCGGTAAGTCAGGCGGCAGTGTTGAAGTCGTGGACTATATTTGTTGGTATGTCCCCATCGCTTCGCTGGGAGTAAATGAATGCATCAAAAGGTCAGTCTGAGGTACATAAACATTTGTGGGACCACGCTGTTTGCAGCTTGAGGTCTTGTACGGAAGTAGACTAACGGATGAAGCATCCGCAACTGAAGAGCGTAGTCTTTGAAACAGTACTGATATAGAATTTGTAGGTAGTGCTTGTGTTTAGAAAACACTAAGATTAGTTTTTCCATCTACAGTAAGATTGTCAGCAATGGAAACGGGACAAACTGCTCAAATATCTCACATCTTGACCGTGCGGTCACGACCCCCGCTAACTACTTTATCAGCAACAAAATCCACGCAATACACCTCATCCGTGTGGCCCGGTAGATCCGTCTTGATCTTGTATGTTTTTAAATCCCATATCTATTCGTACAACAAGCCTTCAGAGTAAGAATCCACATTTCCTCGTCAGGTAAGAGGCGTTGCTAACCTTGAGTGTACTATCCTTGCTAGCGCTAACCAGCATCCGCCCATCGGCACTCCACGCCAAGCGATACACGGCACCAACATGACCACGTAGAGTTGCCACAAATTTCCCTGTACGTCCTTCCCATATCCGTACACTCCCATCCCACCCCGCAGATGCCGCCCACCGCCCATCAGGCGAGAAGGCAACATGTGATACCTGCCGTTGGTGGCCTGTGAGGCGGGTGACGGGTTTTTGCGAAGCGGAAGGGCCAAAGGGCGACCACAGGAAAAGGGTGTGGTCGTCTGAGCCTGATATTAGGAGCTCTGGCGTTGTGCGCAGGAGCGTGTCGTAACGGGCTTTGGCAAGTTGTTGAGCTGGAGGTTTTCTTTGTTTTAGAAAAAGAGGAAAAGTATGGAAATGGGTTGTGGAGAATTCGCACCGTGTTCGTCAGATGTCGGTTGTTTGCCTGTATGATCAAATGGGCCCGTTCGAAGGACAAAGTCCGAGTTGAGCGCTAGCGTGGTTACCCAGTGTGCATGATCTTTGAGTGTGTGGATTGGCCGCCCCTAATTTCCAGGACATTTGAGTTCTGAGTTTGTGATATTCAGGGATGGTGTGAAAGATACACACGTTCTCTGCGTCCCATATCCGAATGGTCCTATCGCTACTGGCAGTATAAAGCACACCCTTCGGGCAACCTGCGCCTCCCCACTTGACTACATTGACACTAGCTGAATGTCCACCCAAGGCGAATTCTGTTTTTCGCGTCAGTGTCGACCACACGCGCACTGTGCCATCCTTTGAAGATGAAGCTACCCGTGGAGAGATTGCATTTCTAGCATATCGTGTTATAACCCAACACACAGGGGTGTGGAGGTAATATGCTTACATATGTATAGGCTCCCAAGAAAGTGAAGTGATCCATTTCGAATGGCCTTTCATTGCCTCTCCGATCGGTTTACCGCTTTTTGGATCCCATAGGCGGACATGGCCGTCGTGTCCTCCAGTTGCGAGTTTACGTTCCATCGCCTCCCACTCGACGCAAAGAACCCATCCTACATGTCCAGCCAAAACATGGGATGGCGTTTCCGTGTTCAAGTCCCAAAGCCGAGCCATGGTATCCCCTGAGCCAGTTGCGAGGAGGTCACCTGTTGGAGAAAACGATGCACATAATATTGGAGACGTGTGGCCTAGATGGATGAGTATATAGGGTGGGTTGACGAGTTGACGAACATAAAATACCTGATAGCGTTGATGAGCATCGCGTGGCTGGCCGTACTCGGAAGACACTTTGTGGGGAGCAATGTACAACAAAAATGTCTTCTATGCTGAAGGCATCGGACGAGTGTCCCAGCACGTCGGCTTCAAGTGATTTCTGCACGACTATTCGTGTCGGAGCGCCTGGTTTTGTATCTGGGCCAGTCGGAAGCGAAACGTGAAACTGAAATGGAACAGGATCTTCATCCTAGGTATTCATCTGGTCAACTACGCGTGATATATAATATCCAGCTTTACACACCTGTGAGGAAAGTTTGTTTACTATGACCTCTAACCCTTCGCGTGTTGTGTTTGCAGGTATATTGACTGCAGGTGCAAGTGATCGCCCATCATCTTCGGACACGAACTGCACGACAATGTTAGGTGACGGTTTGACTGGTTCCGGTTCTGATTCTGGCACTCCGTGGTACACTTTTACTCGTTTAGGAGGCGGCAATCTCGTAGCCATTGTCGAATAGTCTCGAATACTCTAGGGTATGGGTGTGCTAAGCCCATCACCGATGATTTAAAAAAAAAAGATAGTACCACGTGGAAGTAGGCTCTGTTTGTCATATGCCCGTGGGTTCAACAAGTACCGAAATGGAAAATGAACTGTTGACATGATAATAACGCTGACTAGTCGCCAAACAGATGTATAAGAACAGCATGATTCAACAGCTGGCCCCGTCATGCAACCCAAATCAGTTGCTATACTTCACATCGCACTATTGCCTGTCTATATAACGCTCGCAGTTTATCTCGGTCTCGTCCCACCATCAGTTGTCTCAAACCTGTCGTCACTTCTCAGACTTGCCAAGTCTAGCCTGTTTAAGCAGTCATCTGTCACATCTTTCTCAACTTCCACTGCTGCAAATATGTCATCCTTAAAGTTTGTTCCACGACCCAGTGAAGAACGGGGTAGTGCAGACCATGGCTGGTTGAAAACCTTCCACACGTTTTCTTTCGCAATGTACGTCGTCAGCATCATCAACCATCGCAGCAACACTTAACGTACTGCCTAATTTATTTTAGGTATCAGGATAATCAGCATGAGCAATATGGTCCGCTGCGAGTAATCAATGAAGATCGTGTCGCTCCCCGAACAGGCTTTGGTACTCACTCTCATCGTGAATTCGAGATATTCTCTTATGTAGTTGCCGGGGAACTAGAGCAGTACGTAATAATATTCAATTGATTACTGTCCATTAAAGCTGATTTATTTTCTCGGTTAAAGCAAAGACTCCATGGGCAACATCGAAGTCCTTAAACGTGGCCACCTCCAAATGACCTCAGCCGGCACAGGAATCTCTCACTCTGAGAAAGCACATGGTTCTCAGCAAGTGCATTTCCTACAAATCTGGTCTGTTCCACATACCCCACGTCTCAAGCCCAAATACTTCACGCGTGAATTCACCGACGAAGAAAAGATAAACAAATGGGTTCGCGTCGTGGCGCCCGTTGGCAGTGAAGGCGTCTCAGACGACCGAGAGGCGCCTGGACCTGCTCCCGTTCACAGTGCTCTATCTCTCTATGCGACCCTCGCAGAGAAGGGAAAAAAATTAGAGCAGCAATTGAAGGGAAAGAAAGGTTATGTTCACGTCGTGCAGACCAGCGGGTTCAATACACAGCGTGCAACAGGCGCTACGGTCAGAGTCGGCGGTGCACAAGATGCTGAGAAATTGGAGTTGAAAGAGGGAGATGGCGCTTATATTTCTCTGCCAAATGGGAGCACAAATCTCATACTAGAGAATATCGGCGACAGGACCGCAGAAGTCCTTTTATTCGATTTGGATTAGGGCTTGCTTTCCCTCTTTTCTCAAATTAATTCTAGGCAGGGCCTTTGAAGCCTTTTGTATACTACCGAGTCATCTCACTACTTTTCCATTCAGATCACCATCTGGCTTCCCTCTACTCTCACTTTCCAGACTTCTTCAGACTAACAAGTAGTTGAATGTGGATCGCTACGTGTCTTTGTTACTTGACATATATTCCATGCAATACATCGTTCTCATTCAACAAGCCTCACGGCCTTGTACGAACAAAGTAGAAGAAATAATTAATCAACTATAAGATATACCATTCAAGTACACATATCGGCTATGGTTTGGTCCGCCTGGTCACTGATCTCTTTCCTGAGGGCAGCGACACGCTCAGAGAATTCACCCTACGTTTCATAAGCATTTCCCCGTCATTATACATCGAAGCGCCTCTGATGACATGATGTAATTCAAAAGACAAGGTTCATTTGATATATAGCTCACCGGTGCATGGTATGTAGACTCCTGAGGAGCGAAAAATTTGGCCAGAATCATTCCGAAGGTGGCGTAAAGTCTTGGCTGTTTGTTCTCGGCAAATCAGTATGGATGGAGCTTCATAATTGACCTTTTGGATGGTAACAAATTATGAGTACGAACCCCTTCGTTTTATTCGAGACTCGCACCAAACATAAATGGAGCCAGTCGTCGTCAGACAATGCCCTAAACGGGTAACCAGTAATGTAAACGTGTTTCAAAGATAGTATATAGACACTATTCACTAATTTTAGATGCTATTGTTATAAGAATTAAACAATAATGAAAAAAAATTTACATTTAACTGAGACAGGGCATATTTAAATCTGGCATATATGCTGTTGTTTAGCACCGATTTCTCGGCAAACAGTTACTAAGTATCCGATAAACGCAGGAAAAAAGGGGAGCTTGCTGGTAAATGGACTGAAGATCCCGAGCTGGTCCCCAAGTTGGGTCAAATGTAGATTTGGGTCGGGGAAAACCGTCCTGGAGGGTGTATGACCCTTCGTAGATCGAGTCCGCTGGCTGTGGGCGGGTTTCGAAAGAACTGATGAGCCCACTGGGCCTCGATCTTGGTTAACAATGAGAACAAGCCCTAGGGGACGTGAGATGCTTTATTACTTTTTCCTTTTAGATGCTGGACGGGAGATACCTTCATATAGAGGGCTGTCTGGTCATGTGGAATCCTTATGTTGAGAGCTTCAGTGCGAAACGTCTAGAGAGCCTTGTGAGAGCTTACGGAACTGGATCAGATACACCAAATCCCCCAGTTGTCTTGGGTTGCGAAAGAACGAGCTGTAGCCGGGAGCGTTTCATCTTTGGTCCAAGGTTCAACTTGTGATGTTGTAGCGGTTAGCTGTTTCGTTGTCTTCAAACAACATACCTTATATCCTGCGCACCTAGTCCTAGCTTGTATCGGAAATTCATATGCAGCACGTCTGATATCTAGGTCAGGTTGGTATGTGCTCGAGGGAGGTAGGGGTTTGGGCCGCCCTAAAAGATTACCAGATGCCACATGCGGATTGGTCCCCTAATCCAACATCTTTCAGGGCAGATGCCATGCGTAAGATACACAAGGAACACTTGAGTGCCTGTCGTTTGGCGAGATCCGAAACCATCCAAAGCCTATACAAGTTTCAACCGGCCTGCTGATCGTTCAAGAAGATACTGCTGCACAACTTCATATGTTCATGTGCCGTATTTCCTGATTGGAGGCTATATGTTTATGGATTGGTTTGATCGCGACTTGCGGTCGAACCAATGCATAGCCAGTGTAGCCAGTTGACGCACCAAATTACTGATAGGATAACCTATGTATCTCTCGTGATTATTGCGGCGTTGCAGCTAGTTGATGGGTGTTGTATTGGTGGTTAATCGATGTACTTCTCTAAAGAAGCCGAGCTCTGTCGTCTTTTTCCCAATGTTTTTCCTTGTTTGTTCCGAGTGTCTTCTGCCACCAGCTTACGCACCCACTAGCATACGCCTATGGTACTCTATACTGAAGACCTTGTGATTCCATTGGACTACTTCTACGTGTTTTTGGTGCTAACTATCCGTCGTGTCACAATCATGTGGTTGTTCCACCGTGCAGTTTCCTCATTGGACAATATCTACAAGACCTGCAGCGGCCATATTTCACCATGTGATTGAGCGAATCGTGAACCGCAAACGCAATGGATCCGAACAATGTACCTCGCGAGCCTCTTCGGAACTTTGTAGTCATTCTTATCACCCTCGCGCTCTAAGATTCTGAAACTGAACGCATGCCGCTTCTTTCTAGTCCGACATGGTGAATGGCGGCCGTCTTGGTAGTCTAATCAGCATGTTGGTATGGCGTCGATCAGTTGAGAAAGCATGGCGTTATGCTGCCCGCGTGGGTAATTCAATACCTATAGTCACTGGATCGGCCTTCTAGCGAAAAACCACATCGACAAGAATACTTCTGTTTGAAGTCATCAGCTCATTTAAAAAGGTTACACTTGGCCGTTATCTAGACGTCTATCCGCCGCTCGTCACCATGAAGTTAGCCTCTGCTGTTCTCGCTGTGTTACTCGGTGTTGTCTCCGTGCATGCTGTCATTCTGGAAGCGGAATTGAAAGAGAATGTCGCAAAAGGGCTTCGTCTCCTCAGCCTTAAGGAAGGGGCTGATCCAGTCTGGAAATCTGAAGAAGAAAAACTTGATCTTATGCGTGCTCGTGTCAGATTCGTGAGTCTTTATAGTGTCTCCTCCTAACACAAATTCAATATAAGGTTTCTAGTTCGATGTGACAGAAGTTTACGATCCAAACGCACCTATCATTGCTGATGCGGAGTCGTTCGCCCCTGCTGTGACATGTGCGTTGAATTGATCTGGGCGTTACTTCCTGTTGTGTTAATGTCTGTAGATTCCCCCCCATCTCATCAGACTGCTGTCAAGGCCATCATCGGCAATGTTTCTCTGTCGAACATGCAGAGCTATCTGAACAGCCTCACCTCGTTCAACAACAGGTACTACAGGTCCCAAACTGGCGTCGATGCGACGAACTGGATCGTCAAAACAGTCGGCGACGTTGGTACTTTCCACCAAGATGTGAAGCGGTGCTCACCACGTGTTCCAGATCGCCGCAGCACACCCGGCTAGCAAGGCCACTGTAAAGGCTTTCAGCCATACCTGGGTGCAGAGCTCGATTATTGCTCGGATCCCCGGAACTACGACCGGCCCGGTGACGATCCTCGGAGCCCACATGGACTCTATCAATCTGAGCAGCCCAACCAGTGGCCGCGCCCCTGGCGCCGATGACGATGGCAGTGGATCGGTCAATCTTATCGAAGCATTCCGCACATTACTTGCGGCGGGCTTTGTACCGGGAACTCCTGTAGAGTTTCACTGGTAAGCTATAAAGACTGTTGTACCTCAAGCACAACATTCAGCTCCTTGAATGAAGGTACTCTGGTGAGGAAGCTGGCCTCTTAGGCTCTCAAGCCATTGCCAAGAGTTACAAGGCTGCTGGCACTCAAGTAAAGGCCATGATGCAGCTTGATATGACTGCATAGTAAGTTTTGGTTCTCTGCCACCAAAAATCAGCGATAGTGATCCACTTCTAAGCGTGAAGCCTGGGACGACCGAAGTCATTGGTCTCATGCCTGTAAGTTATCCACTCGCCTTGGGTGTAAGTAATTTAACGAACACGCACAGGATTTCATCGACACCGGCCTCAATACTTTCCTTGGTTCTATAATCAGTGCTTACTCAAGATTATCCTTTGTTACCAGTCCTAAAGTGATTTATTCCCATGTAATCGCCTTACTGTTGAGTTCTCACCATTTTTCCGACATTGCAGTGTGGCTATGCATGTTCGGATCACGCTAGCTGGTATAATCAAGGTTATCCAACTTCTTTGCCTTTTGAAGCCCGTTACGGCGACGATAATCCACTCATCCACTCGTCCTCGGACACCATCAGTGTCAGTGGCTTCTCATGGCCTCACACTTTGGAGTATACCAAGATTGCAGTAGCGTTTGCTTATGAGCTAGGAATTTGATTGTTAAAAAGTCTTTGCTCCATTGGTAGTCAGTAGTAAATCTGGTTCATGTATCCTGTCACTTGAGGAAATTTTGTGTGCATCTCCGTGACTCTTTGGGGTCTGAATTAGCTCAACTGAGAGAGGGAATTGAGCGCCACGATTTGGACCAGGCACGGCCTGCACCACTATTTGGCGTCAGGGGGTGAAATAAACAAATATCCAAAGGACGTGGCAGATTCAATACCACATACCCTTAACTTCCATCCGCCCGCCATGTCGCATTCGCACTCACACGCCCCAGGAGAGGAACATTCGCACTCGCACTCTCATGATGTTCCGCAGACCCCACAGTCGCCAACGATGCCCATGCCTGATCCCTCCATGCAGGCTTTGATTGACGAAGATTTTAAGCCTGTCGACTTGTCGTTATCAGACGACAAAAACAAAGCCTACTGTTCTAAGCACCGCCTCGAAAAATGTGACGCCTGCGAAGTTGACTTTGTTGGTCTCAACCGCCTTTCGGCAATCCTTGCCGCAAATCCTAACCTCCTCTGCCCACCACCATCAAACGTCGTTACACAAAAGCTTTCTCATACAGTTACCACAACGAAGGATGAAGGGAATGTGAGTTGCTGGAATGTTCGAAGTCACAATGTAATCTGGATTGACCGAATCCTACACTAGGCTCTGTTCAAATCTTCTTTGCACACTGCTGCTGTTAACCGTTACACTGCAGCGGCTCTCATGGCTGTGTCGAGGCCGCCCTGGGAGGCCAATCAACTCATGCGCGAAGAGCTCTCTACTGTTATCTCCAATCGCTCCGCTGCCTTTTATGAAGCACACGACTATATATCCGCCTTGGCTGACGCGGAAATTGTCATCCAAGTCCGCAGAACTTGGAGTAAGGGCCACTTCAGGAAGGCAAAGGCGTTACTCGGACTCAACAGGTTGCGGGAAGCAGCAGAAGCTGTTCGACTGGGCTTGTCATTTGAACCAACGAATAACGTACGCCATCACTGATCTTCCCATGAATTTACTGTCACTCACATGTTTATCAGGAACTCATGTCCTTCTTGTCTGAGATTGAGAAATTTGAGAAGAAGACGGAACAAGCAAAATTGCAAGCAAGGCTCGACGCGAAAAAACAGGACCCAATTGCCGCGTAATTGACGCTATCAAGTCGGCGGTGTGCGTGTGTTCCTTGTGGTCTTCTTATGTATTGTACATTTGCATCTTCACGCTAAAGATACCAATCTCGGCCATGTGGGAGCTCAATTATAGTTAATTTTTAGGTACAGGTGGGCCCATTGCTGTAAAGTTAGCGTTCTGGCTACTTGTGTCGATCTGGGTAATTGTAAAGGTCGCCCAACATACAGCTGTTGTAATGATTTAGTTCGCCCCAGATTTTAGAGCCTCTTTTACAAACTTGAGGTGCATTTTGTGAAGTACATGCTATGTCTGCATTCACACTTTATACTGTGCGGTTTGAGGACTTTGTGATGACTTCTACTTAGATGTAAACATTTAACATTGCTGCTTCTCCCACGTTCGCATGATCCTCGCAAAAATCTCAGTATTTGGGAGCTCTAGGCTAGTCTAAAGTACAGTTTTTTTCCGACAAGTATCTCAACCGGTCCTCAGTTCACATTCCAGTTCTATAGCGACATTCTGGATAAACCCCGGCGGGCCTGCATCGACCGTACAAACTTTGCACGGCGGACTTGTTGTTGCCCCTTTGCGTTTCCATTGGCGCTAATTCCAGTAGAGGCTCCAGCCTGGTTGGCAGCAGGTTGTTTTGCACCCTTTGCAGCTGTAGCACCATTGGCACCAGCGTTGTTGGCAGGAACATTAGCGTCAGCCCCGGCTGCGTTTGCATCACCGTTGGCGCCGGCATTGCCATTTGCATTTGCGTTACCGTTGGCGCCTGCATTGCCATTTGCGTTTGCGTTGCCGTTTGCGCCTGCATTTGCGTTCGCGTTTGCATTACCGTTCGCGTTGCCCCCTTGGCCCCTGGCACCACCTTGTGCTTGTCCTGCCTGACCTTGACGGCCACGGCCTTGACCCTGGCCTCTGCCCTGCCCGCGACCTTGCCCATTGCCAGTCGCAGCAGTCTGTGCCGCAGCAGCTGCAGTCTATGGATGTAAGAGTTCTGGTCAACCTGATAAAAAGGGACGGAGAATATAATGCACGTACCACCGTGACTGTAACAGGTGCGGGACATGCAGTACCATCCACAACAACAGTACCATTCGCAGCTGCACCCCCGTTATCGACAACAGTTCCGTTGCCAGCTGCACCTCCAGCATCAGTACCATTGACAGCTGTACCATTCCCGGCAACACCAGTGGCAGCTGGAGGAGCCACAATACTTGAAGCAGTGGCAGCAGGACCCTAAAGTCATTGCGTCTCTGTGAGTGAACGACATTTTGTGAGATGTTAAAATACTCACCGCAAGTGTATCAGTTACTGCGGTATTGTCGCCACCGTTCGCATTCGCATTCGCATTGGCGGGCTGGATAGGACGATCAGATTCCCATTTTATGGAGGTTACTTTAAAAAGTTCTTACCACAGCAGCACCAGCCTTAGACCGTGCCTAATGATACACATGAATTAGCCCACTGAAATAGCAATATAATGACCGCTACTCACGATGAGTGGACGTGGGGCAGCAAGAGCTGAGCCAGCCATGAGGGCAATTAGGGGAACGACAGAGTATTTGAAGAGCATGATCAAGATGTTGCTGTTTAAAAGGGAGGGAGATTGGGCTGATAGAAACTGTTCCGAGGTCTCTGAAGTTGAAGGTAAATTGAGAAGGAAGTCGCAAAAAAAGGCGATCAACGCTCAAACGGTCAACGTATGGAGGGTGTTTGGAACGGGTGTTCGGTCAGAGATACGACAGAAGAGACGAGGTCGAAAAAGAACTTTAGACAGACAACTCGATCGCGGATCGATGAGAAAGGAGTGAGGATAAAGAGAAAGAAGGAAGAATGGGGGTCAAGCACAATGTAATCTCGAGGCATTTATAGTGCGTTCTCACAGGAGCGCCATAGAGTTTGTGCCCCAGAAACCAGAAGCTTAGCAAGAGTCTTCACTTGGATATCAGAGATGTATAAGATGGTTGCAGTTCACAACGTGGAGTATTCCTTGGCGTCCTATTGGTAACAACGCAACTTCCACATAGACAGGGCTCGAAGATTGGTGAGTTCCATTATGATGCTCCAAGATGGACAAGAGCCATTTGTAGACTAAACGCCGCTACGAAGATCTAGATGGCATCGCTTTGTGTACGCATTCGTGGCTCCACCTACTTGACCAGAACACAACAAGTTGCCCATGTTACAGCTGGAACAATATATGAGATGAGAAACGTAAAACGCCATCACGTGTATATGTTATAAATACAAATTTGACATGCGGAGATGCCGAACTCCAACAAACAAGGTGTTGCTATGCCCAGCATGTCGTCCAGGGGATTAGAAACCGCTGCTTGAATCTTTGCAGAAATAGACCATGGGTCCGTGATGTACCTGGTTCCCCAGTGATACATTTAGCCGCTTGACAGATTGAGACGAAGGGAAAATACCAAGGGCTTCTTCCCCTTGTTCAACTGTTCCAGCGCTCAAATACAACACGTCCATTCATGATGTTAACCTACTTGGTCATCTCGGTACAACAAATTACACCTCTTCAATTCTGTTGTCCTCATCATCTTCCAAGAGATCTGCTCGCGTTTGGATCATTTCACTTCCCTGTGGACCAGTGACCAACGACTCATTCTTGTTGATGGTATCTTCTTGCTCCCCAAGTGCTTTGGGGTCATTGGGCTCGTTGCCTTTCAATAACATGACTAATCGCTCGATATGCTCTGATATCTGTAAAGGGCCGTAGAGGTAAGCTACCAATAGTTAAGCAGACAGGTATTGCTGACTTTTTCCACAGTCTCCTGCTCATGCATAGCTCTGACGATCTCATAAACACCATGTTCACGCAAGTACTCACGACCCCATCGTGTATGGCATAATAGGAGAAGCGTTTCCACGTGCATCAAGCGCAAAGTTGCATCAGGCTCTCGTTTCTTAGTTGGCGGGAGGAATTGAAGGGCTTCTAGAAGCTTTTCCTGATCCTGCATGGAAAGATGTGTCAACGGACAGCTTAACAGCTCGATCATGTCCAAATCTGACCTCTAGATCAAATTCTTCGGGCCCTGCGAGTGGCAACAAGATGTAGGGCAGTGCATCAATGCCTGGTGCATCTAACGTGGATGGTGGAACCGTAACTCTTTCGGTCTCCACCGACAGAATCGCCTTGTGACCTGACGAATGAAATGCGCAGTTCCTTTTTAAATGTTTGCTATATCTTTCATCAATTATTCACACAAATAGGGCTCACTTTATCGTAGATACAACCCCGCCTCGACGAATGGTATCCTTGTGCTCCGTAAATGTGACGATTTTCGAAAGTGGATATTCGACGTCGTTGTTTGGCTGCAGATAATTTGACGGTTGTGGCCCGAGGAAGAAACTACGACCTGTAGGTAGCTTTGCAAAATCAACAACCAGGCCCTTTTTGAAGTTGTGTTTGGCTCACTACGCTGAGATTGGCAAAAACACTGGCAAGGAAATGCAAACTGGCCTTCCTTCGCTTCTGAGAACGATCGGTAGTATCTAGTTCAATGGCGGAAAATGCATCAACTAGTAAAGATAACGCTAGGACCTCTTGCTCTTTCCCGGTCGGATATGGATTCGGGGCAGGGCATGTTGCACACTTGGACTGGACTGCATAAAAGCGGCCCGGAAGAGAGGGGGTCGGAATTATTGTCACTCTCAAAGAGATTATGGCAGAACACGTCGCCGAAGTGGCTGTAAGGTTTGACAACAACATCGATGCGAGATCAGCGAGTATTGATTGTGGATGCTATAATTCTCCGATTAGCTATGGTATCCGGTTTCTAGGCATGCCCAACGTACTATTATATATGATACAATGAATTTCAAAAAGTCTATTTGTGAAAGAGGAGCTTGTAGAAGTTGAGAGTCGGAGAGGTTCACCAGAGCTCGGAAAGCATCATGAGCAATATTCTACCCCAATGTCAGATAAAACAGAAGCGTAGTTTGGAAACTTACAAGTTGATCTCTGCAGAGCAACTTTATATCCCTAATGATATCTACTTCTTTTGATTTGGTCTGAAGACCCCCAGCTTGCGATCCAGAAAAAAAGATGCCTCTATGGGGTGACCCTGGTGGTGTCTGTGGCAGAAGGTGAGACAATGCGATCTGTCGAACCTGAGGATTTCTATCACGTAGAAATGGAACAAGCTAAAACATTCAACCTTTAGAACTATCCCTCATCTTTTGTCTTATGGTACTGACCTCCCGAAGCTGGGTGTCCATAGTTTTGATAGTTTGATAGTGATAATTGAGCTGCACGTGATGCGATAACCCTTCCTCTGCACATCAGCTTACGTCAGCTGTGAGCTTGCACCGCTCATCATTGTTCCTCGCGACCATAGGATTTCATGCGGCTATGTCAGGCTACAACAGAACGCGTTATGTCGAGGAACTGCTAGAAAAGACGGAGTCACTTCCACCATCCTTTACCGTGCATTTACATCTGGAGTACTGGGCTCTAAACAATGGCTCAAAGTTCTTGTATAATAATCAAATTGCGGTCCGCGATATCTTATATTCTCTTTGCGTCATGCGCTAACATGCGACATAGTCATTGCTGGATGATGTGAGAGCACATAGGATACCCGTAGATTTTTTGGACATATTCGAGATGACCAAAGCTCCCTTCTATGACGGTACGAGTCTGTCGCCTCAAACATGCATGGGATTGAACTTTCTTCGAAAGGATGCATGATCGTAGAACTTTTGGACTACAGGCCGCAGCGGAACAAGGAACCTACTCTTGAGAAACCCGAACGAACTCGAACGGTTCTTCACCCGAACTCCGAATCACTGTGGGCAGATATTTGTTCCATGAACGAAAAGTACGGGGGTAAATGGACGGATCGCGATGCGCTGGATGTGGAGGCACGGATACTGGTGCGTCATCCAACCACTGTTAAACGCATTTCATTGACCCATGAATCAGCTTGCTACGTCCCCTCCCCTATGTCTTGACCCTGATCCACACCTTGCACGCATCGCGAACTACGTTATGAGGGTATCAACGCCCACCGTTCCCGTTTCATTGAAGCGAAAGGCAACGGTCTTGGATCCAGAAGAAGATGAGACGGATAAAGCTCGTAGAGCGAAAATTATGTCATTTATGGACCCCAGGCAGAACAGGACGATCTCACCAAGGTTGATTCTAATTTCTTTCACTGAATTTCTGCTAACAGTAGTTTAAGCTTTCGAATACTGGACGCAATCCAACGCAATAAAGAGAAGCGAGACAATAGCTCTGAACAGAAAACAAGTCCAAACGTTTTCACCTCAAATACCGCACCATCCCCAACGAAACCGCCTACTCCTTCTATTACTATCTCTCAAGCCCATTCTCCTGTAGAGTCCGACGATAAGAAAAATATCAAGGTCTTTACTTCTACGTTCATGACAGCGAGTAGTTCATTAACACCAACACTTCAGAACGCCACTCACCAATTCATGAGTTCAAACATACCTATCGTATCGCCAACGAACGCCCATCCTCCCCTGCAACCTCAGGTATATCCAAGTGTGCAAGCAGCGACTGAGGCTGCTAGACGCACACCAACACCTAGTCAAGCCAAAAATTACGCCATGTCTCCACGACCACAAGCATCCCAAACGCCAGCACCCGTCCAGCCCCCACAAAACGTCCCTATGCCCCAGAA
The DNA here is from genome assembly GCA_018221785.1 of Calocybe gangraenosa. NCBI lineage: Eukaryota > Fungi > Basidiomycota > Agaricomycetes > Agaricales > Lyophyllaceae > Calocybe > Calocybe gangraenosa. The sequence continues at coordinate 19,242 of JABCKK010007977.1, forward strand.
TAATTCATTCCAGCCCCAGCTGAAAAACTCATACTTCTTGACTCAGCCCCCACATCGGCCTGGTGTACCTAAAGTGGCACCTGCGCCCAATAATGCTGCCGTTACTCAAGCAGTTGCCCAGCAACAACCACTCCCACAGGGTATGACTCAAGCACAACTAATATATGCCCAACAACTCCATCAGGGCCAGCAAGTACAACAGCAACAGGCCAGTGCCTTGCTCCAACAGCGCATGAATGCCCAAAGGAATGGGCGGACGACGCCCCAAGTTCCAAGCAGCCAAGCTGCACCATCTCCCACAGCAGCCCGCAATAGTCCATTGGCTCCCAATAAACCTCTAGCGGCGCGTTCTCCCATGCCGCCGACCTCCCAGCTACCTCAACAACAACAACCTCAGCAGCCCCAGCCCCAGCAGCAGCAGCAGCAGCAACAACAGCAACAACAACAGCAGCACCCTGCCCAACATCCACAGCATACTTTCACGCCTACATACAATCCTGCACATCTTCGCCCTATGGTTCATAGCAATCCTCAGCTATCCGCCCATCTTGCTGCAGCATCAGCTAACATGGCCAATGGACAGAACCAGGCGACTAACGCTGGTTCCCCGGCTGACGGTGCTCAGTCTCAGCAGGCGCAAGCCCAGCAGCAGGGTCAGCAGCAGCAATCCCAGCAAGCACAACTTCATATGTACACATCACCGATGTACCAATATCCCGCAATTAATTATGGGCAGATTCAAGCTCATGCACAGCGGCTATACTGGCAGCAGGGTATGGGTCGTGGAATACCTATGGTGAATGGTCAGCCTGTGGTGCCAGGTGTCGCGCACGCACATGCGCAGCAAGTCGCTGCAAAGACGGCACCTTCTGGCATTCAGGGTCGGTGACACGTTGATGGGGAAGGGGTGATTCTTTGACTTTCAACACAGTTGAAACGGGCTGATCAGTCCGATGGTGCAAGCGCGGCCCTCATATGTGCATGATTGTACTCTTAGTAGAAACTCATATATTTATCACTTCAATTGTGTAATTCTTTTCATGTACTGGTAACCATTATTACTCGGGGATATATGTTCTTACACCGGATACCATTAATTCCCGGAGACTTATGTACGTCACTAAGCAGATTTGATGTCTCGCTGCAGCGTTGGCCTTGTTCACATGGTAAAGACTCGATTTTCGAAGACCGCGCTAGTGCAAAACCTCAGGTTTCAGGGGGCCGCTCTCAAGCTTTGACACTGGACAGTTCTAGATCCCTGGGAGTTCCCGTTCGTTATACTTTTACATCATGTGCTCACCTCCAGGGGTACTGCTCGCTTCTCGCTTCCTACTTTAAACTTGCCAAGCTTGCTTTGAATGGAAGCTTGCGAACTGCGATTGGCCGGAAACAAACTTTTCTACTCATGTCCCAATTTCGAAGATCTCTTTCCCATACGACCTCGTACAAATCTGGCATGGCAGGCTTCGAACTAACCTCGCGTGGGCGTGGCAGGTGTAATGGTCACTGGGCGCTTCTCAACAGTCGTCAATAAAGCACCGTCATGAGAGGATCAACTCGTTGTTTACATTTCCCGACGATAAATAACCAGCGCTGAACGCTGAAAGGTCACTAGAGGACAACCGGTGTACTCGTAGCTGAAAGCATCATCTGACTTGTAAAACAACCCAAGATATTGATGTAATTCCGGATTAGATCTTTTGCATCACCATTCGTGGCGGTCTGTATCCAAGATGAGGAAAAATACATTTCATGCCGTATCATCACGACATAACACGGCTGATGAATATACTGATGGGAACAGATGTCTACATAAATACCATATTGATGCCGCGATTTGAATGATCGTCGGGCTACACATGCCAGAATTGGTGAGAGGTAGGTTCAAGTGTCGCACCTGAGCAAAGGACGGCGCATGGCGGGAGGTAGATATGAAGGTGTGTGCACACCAACGAAATTATATACAAACGTGAAAAGTATTAGACCAGTCACAGGCGGTATGACGGAAGGGCTAGGGCGAATTACGCATAAGCTTGGACCTGAAATTGAAAACAAGACATGATGAATCAGCTGTTGGGATGTGCAGGAATGAATCCTATGCCCGGGGATACATACCGTGACATATGTTGATTCGGCCATAGTCTGAACCTGGAAGTAGGTCCCATCGCAATTCGTGGAACCCCAGCGTGACCAAATGGAGGTCCCAAGAGGTATGGGCCCGAGTGTTGGTCATCCGAGAAAAAAAAACAATGAACCGCTCGTTCCCCACATAGTCAGAGGACTTTGTACAGGAAGGATGTCATGTTATAGCGCAATCATAGGATGCACAAGAGGACAAACAGGTGCGCCCTTTCTAGCGCACTGTAAGGCGGAGAGATGTGGTCCGATAGGATATCTAGAATAGGAACCTCAGCTGGAGTTTTCTTTGACAGAAATGGGTATATATATACGCCCATAAAAGTAGACCTACTTACGTCCGATGTTTGGCACAGAAAATAGGCCGGTGACGAGTGACAGGGTGACGGCAAGAATTATCCTTTCCCCTCAGATCTCCAAAGAGGTCACAAGCACATCAAAATATGGCACCAAAAAAGGGATGATGAGGGGGAAAATAATAGGTCAAGACAAAGACCGGCACCACGGTAATAAATACGAAGAGTTTATACAAATATCATCAGCTCAGCCACGGATCCGCGGTGCCGGTGTGTCACAGTATGGTATGCGATGTATAAGCAGACAGAAGCTGGCACCGGGATAATGATATGGCGCCTGTAGAGGGTAAGGTATTCAACGCAAAGAGTGGGAGAGCAGAATAGCATGTGAGGAATAGGTACTGAGTGGATTACTTCGAGTAAGGGGCTATATCAGATAGAAAGGAGTGAAAGCAGCCTAACAAAAGATATTAGCAAGGCGTTTAGGAGCATCACAAGTCTGATGGTATCACGACTCACAAAGGGAATGAAAGGTAGCTTGGTAAGGACACATGCACACACAAACGGAACCGAATATACGGGATACCATGGAGAAAGCCATCAAGAAGGGGATACAAAACCGTGAGGGGAAGATGTCACAAAAAACACATACGAGTACCGGCTTCGGATTCGTTTATCGGCCTCCTGGGAGAATTCGCCGATCTTCGTATGTTCTCATGGTTTTCAATCACGTCCTTCCCCGTCACTGCGGCGACTCTGTGAGTCATACTCCTCCCCATCTTCATCGCTATCACTATCACCATCAGGGTGGTCTTGCGATCCATGGGAGTTTTCACCATTGCCGCTTTTTTTCCCTGAAGCCTCTTCGCGTACACGGCGCTTAATCTATGTGGATGAATACAAGCGCCACCAAGGTGCCGCTGGTCAGCTTCGAGGACGGCAGGAAGAAAGTGAATAATTGGATGAGGTGGGACACATACAATTTTGGCGTAGACGAGACCACAAGCATTGCACAAAGTCCTCGGACCTTCGAGTTTGTGGGTACGCATTAGGTCAATCGTTTGCAATAAAAAGCAACGGGCGTCAGGAGGACGCCAACTCACCCATCGGCCCACGGCGCCACTCTGGCGTCGAAGTCGCCTTACAACCGAGACACGTCTGACCCTCGTGTCCCCCATTCCCGCCGCTTCCGTTTCCGTTGCTTCCTCCAGTGCCTGCACCTCCAGAATTGGCGCTCTGAGTAGGGCCAGAGCTAGAAGCACTTATGCTCGTGCTATCTTCGACCTTCTTTTCCAGAAACCGGAAGATTGGAAAGAGCACGTGAAAAAGAGGGCAAAAGTAAAAACATGTGTCAGTTACTCCTCGAATGGTGCATGGATACCATATGAGGTACTATAAAAATAGTCTCACCTGTTTTCCGGTCTCAGCCTGCTTCGCATCCTCATCACGTTGGTGTCGAGGCTGCGCCTGTTCTACGACTGTCGGGGGCGAGATGGCCGCTGCTGTGCCGCCCTCCATTCCAAGCCGCATGGCATTGAGCGTTTGTGCCCCCTGCGCAGCTGTACTAATCATGCGCTCCACCAGCTCTTGTGGGGAAAGTTGGGAGCCAGGCCCTGTCATGCTAAGATCGGTCGCGTCGTCTATGATAAGGCGGTAAGAATGGAGCACCTGAGGCATATCATGTCAGCGTGTATCATTAGAAGGTGGAGTGGTTTTGAAAAAATCAAAATGAAAAGGGATGAAGTATTGAGAATTCAGAACTAAAGAGAATTGTTTACAAAAAAACAAAACAGGAATAAACATCAACCGGGAGGTTAAAGATCCAAGAAATATAAAATATAAAAGGATAGAGTCAAAATAGCACCAAAATAAGACCCACGGCAACGCCGCCCTGTACATACGCCATCGAGCAAAAGATCCTCCGAAGATCCCAAACAAGATCTCAGCCAAAAATACAATGGAAAAAAAAAGAAAAGAACCAAGTGGGATAATAGCGATACTCACTCTCATGAAATCCAAACCAGGCGGGGTGCTCGGGGATACTGCCGTTGATACCGGAGCAGTACTAGCACTCATGGGTGGAGATTCCCTATCTCGCCGCCTGCCACTAGGCTGTGGATGACTGTGATTGATATTACTCACGCCAGCAGCTGGGCCTAAGCGTTCCCTTCCCTCGCTATGGCCGTGCTGCTGGTGTACTGGTACAGCAGAAGGCTGAGCATACCCTCTCGATACATCGTTGTTAGGTGGCTGCCCATTCATTGGAGAGTCATAAGTCGTGGGAGCCACCACGGTAGGGGGCGCATGCATCGCTTGCTGCGGTTGTTGATGGTGAGGAGCCTGGTGCTGCTGCTGTTGTTGTTGCTGTTGTTGCTGTTGTTGTGACTGTTGTTGTTGCTGCGGCTGTTGTGACTGTTGCTGCTGCTGCTGTTGTTGTTGCGAAGGGTGAGGTTGGTGTATTTGCGATGGAGGAGCTTGTGGATGTGCATGAGGATGGGCATATGCTTGCGGGGGCTGGGGCGGCGGATGAGTATAATGGGACCATCCATCCGCTGTCCATTGGGGTGGGGGCGGAGGAGGCTGCTGGTGTTGTGGTACATACGCCGCGCCACCATACTGAGCCGGTGGTGGGTAGTGCGAAGCTGGTGGAGGAGGATATCCCTGATGAGGTGAGGTAGATGCTGACGTTGGTTGTGTCGTTGGGGGCGGCGCCTGGCGAATTGTGCGGGCAGGTGCGGGGGCATCATACGGTGGTTGCTGACCTGGAGGTGGGTAGGCACTATAGTCATAGTTGGTGGCGATGGCAGCCTGATGATTATAGACATAGCGGCTATCGGATGACATTTTTTTCGTATTTTGCGCGGTAGGATATTAAGTATTGAGATGAATGCTGAAAAACATTGATCTATTGAATTGATGTCTCAAATGGTTCCGCAACTTACTTTTTTTATTGAAAACGATGATCAAGGTTTGAGTTCGTTATACAGAGTATGGAGGTACGGTGGAAAGAGTGTTGACGCTGTGGTAACGGTAAGTATACGTTTATAGAAATGATTGAGGCGATCATTCTAGACTCAGAGCCGTGCATTGATATCCCCCTAGAGAAGAAGCGCTCCATCTATAATCAATCCAACTGTCTTCCCTACTAGGTGATTCCCATGCCCAAGTCACAAATTTTAGCCAAGCTAAGTCCTAGAAGTCCAAGAACACCATAGTCGGGACAAACAGATAGCAACCAGAGCGACAAAGGGTCGAAGGTGAGCCATGCGCCCCTGACAATGACCTACTGGCATCTGAGCGTGAAGAATGTGTTCTTACAGGTAAGACAGGTTTTTTCGTCTACGATATGGGCAAGGAATACAGTGGATGTAATTTTGGTGCAAAAGAACCTGTAGCTGGCGAAACAGGTCAATTGCGTGCGCTAAAATGAGATAGATGGCTGTGTTGCCGACCTGAAAGGTGAGCAGAGCTGCGTGTCTATGCGCTCAGAGCAAAAAAATGGAGAGGAGAGCAGGATAAGAGCGTGCTGTGAGTGACACGAAGGCCAGTTCTGCTTTGGAGAATGGTACTCAATTACAACTTTTTGGCACAAGAGTTGTCAGTCGGGCCGTATCTTCCACTAACTCCTAACAACTACAAATAATACCTCAATCAGAACTCAACTCAATTCTTATTCCGTCGCTTGACTCGCTTCATGTTGCTTTTCTAAGATGGAAGGTTTTACAGTGCTAGCCTCATAGCCATGGACCGGCGGATTGACCCAGCTGAGAACTATGGGGATATTCTTATATCATGCTAGAAGACAGCCTTGTCAGCTAACATAAACGCAAAAGGCTAAGAGGCCAGCCGCCAGAAAAATATCAGACACGTGTTGTTTCATCGCCTTATTCGCTATGACATACACCGCTCCTCCAGGCTTTTATGTCAGTGAAAGTGATTTACAACGTACTCCTCTGATTAGCCATCAATACTCCCCAGTCAGGGTCCTTACAACAATGAACCTCAGAGCATCGCAAATTATCCCCAGTTGTCCCCTTGCCTTTAACAATTAGCGTATAAAAGCTAGCAGTTTCTACTGTCAAAACCCCTGAGCGATTGACAAATAATCCTTCCACCTCATTATTTCTCCCTTCATAACCTTTTATTAGACAGGCGAATCGTCTATTCTCACTAGAGACATTACTTCGGTTTTGGGCGAGGACGTACTTTGAGTGATCAACACCCGGTTCCCTACCCATATTATCCTGGCCCTCTATAATGCGGAGGTACATGTGATTGGCCCAAGCATAACAAGAAAATATACCGTCTAGCATTTAGGTTCGTCACTCAGTTGAATCGTTGTGCCACGCGAACTTGACCTCGATTAATAAGGCCACTATTATTTACACACCGTTACGTCACTGAAATCAGGCCGTACCCTTCAAGGGCTGTAAAGTCCATCTCCGTTTACACAGCCAGACATTGTGGTATATTTTTTGATAGCACACCAACCCTCCTCAGTTACGCAATAATGAGAATAGGATTACCGGATGAAGCGCGAGAAACTGTGTTCACTGGGGAAGCGACGACTGGTTGTTTCCTCCAAAACAGCCAAGCATGCAGGATATCCTTAATCGTGAATTTTAGAGTCAACGCCAGCCAAGATGTAGCAGACTTCCTACCTTTTGAGTACCAAACGTTAAAGCCGCTATGTTAGGAACTAGGGATGGAAATCGATGAGACATACTATCTGGATGAAAAGAACGATGGGGTACATACGAATGACAAGGGCGATATTCCAACTTTCGGGAGCTGGTTCGCGACTCATTTTGCGAGGAACACTAACTGTTGATATCCTGTTTATAGTTTAACCTGGGGCTGGGGTCCATGTACCGGATCAGAACAATAGAACTCACCCCATGCCTATCGCCCCAAGCACAGTAAACAACACAATACGAATATACATCGACAACGAGACACTCGAAGGGTCTCGGCTAAAGCGGCGTACGGTGCTCCAACTCCGATAGAACATAACGGCCATATAGACTAAACACGCTCGGTCAACTATCAGCTTCCGTGCACGGAAATACAGACAACCCACTCTCTAATATGAACACAATTAAGACACAACAAAAGATTGACGCGATATTTACAGTTGCTCTGCAGAAGCATCAGGAGGTGTAGAGACCGGCTTGATGATCGTGATATACTCACGGTATAGATGTAGTGAGATGACAATAAAATCGTCCAGGTGTACGCTCTATCATGGAAGGGTCCTTCACCAGCTACAAAGTGGACCCAACAATCACACAGGCATGAGCACAGAGCCACGCAGATAACGACAACGGGAAGGAATGTGTTACCAGAAACACCTCCACAACTACGATGAGAAAACCACACCAAGGTAACAGAACAAGCTAGGGTGATAGTTGATCAACTCTGGACGGCATGAATTGGAATTTACATACAATTTTGGTCAGTCGGAGATTAGAGCTCCTAGGCGATCTATTAGCCTGTGTTGAAGTCATGGCCGACATTTGAAGGTAGAACTTGACATGAAAGGTCAGCGTGGAAGATACGATGCTGAAATGAGTACTTGCATCGAGGGTGAAGCAAACATAAACAATGTTACATCTGAAGATCAGCATCAAAAAAACTGTAGAACCAACAAAAACCGGGGAGTAAATAACTAACAGCATTGGGCACGCGTAAATCATAGTTGTTTGAAAGAAGCACGTCCCAAATCGAGGTGGTTCCGGATCTAGCTGCTGTCCGACAATAATGGTGTATGCCAGGGAGTATATAATGAGCGAGAAGACGAGGCTACGCCAGATGGCTCGTCTTTTAACTTTGGGTGAAAAAAGCACTGGTGCCAGCGCTACGGCATTCAAGAAAATGCCTGAGAACGCGAGCACATCAAAAACGATGACTGAAGCTCTGTCGAAGCCGTGTGGTGGAGGGGAGCCCATCGTAACGTATCCTGCGTAGGTAGGCCAGAGTTCTTACAGGTCCATTACAGCGGCGACAAGTCGTGGCAAGGGATTGAATAGCATAACCAAGGAGTTATAATCAGATGATCTTTGTTGATGTTTTTCTTCGCCGCCCAAGCAACTTCCCTTGACGCTTACGGCAATCCAAGACTGTACAAGGCCAGGTGATCATTCCGATCATGTCGATGTTACAGTTGTACCTGAAAAGAGATGCATTTCGTGCCACTCGTGGAGAATAATACCAGAATATGTCTCGGCTAGCCGTCATAGGCAGTGTCGACCCTAAGTGATTTCACAGCCGATTTCCCAGAACAATGCGCTCAAGGCAGATGCCTAAGTGGTCTTGTGCTGACCTGTGTACAAGTCACAGAAGCGCCTTCTCAGCCCTAGCTACTTCCATTGATCTGGTTGTTAACGCCGAAAAGGGAATGTATGTTTGGGATAATTCGATATCCGTTTTAATGAAAGCACGGTCTCGAACGCCTTAGGGTAGGGGTAGCGTGCCCGTCGGTCCATTAAGCCGCCCGTTAGCAGTGTCATGCTGGCACTGCCCCCATCATCGCATCATTCAGATTATATCCCACAGCATTCTTGGTGGCTTAGTCCCCAGTGGTGTTTCGCCACTTGTGTATCTGTCTCAGATAACGCAACCAGGGCATCCTGGGAGCAGATTAATAATGAGAGGAGGGCCTCTCGCACCCAACCAACCGATTGGCTTGACAAATGAGTAAATTTTCATAACTTTCTTTTTCAATGCGACTACATGCTATGAACTCACGTTTATCAGCTTCGCACCCGCTCTGATCATGATAACCATCGATCAGAAACTGATCCTATATGTGGATGATCCTGATGTGTACTCGGATGCATCCGTCACCCGCTCTGCCCTTCTACGTGGCTCTTCAGACAGTATGACGTTTACTCGAGTCGGCTTGCAAGGGCCGGGAATATGGGCACAGAAAGGAGTCGTCGAATGACAAGGTAAAAAAAAGCAATAAGATTAAGCGCACTGCTATAAATAGAGGGAAGAGGCAAACACAAATCTTGGACCTCGACTAGTGTGTGTAGCTGACAGTGACGCGTTGAACAACAATTGCGTCCAGTGCAATCCGCCATGGTTGATCTGACACATGGTGGCAGAGTACTGTAGTGAATTTCATGCGGACTAGTCCTTGTGGTCCATCCTTCGGGTCAGATGGACGAGATACCTCTGTTCGAAACTAACACTATACAAAGTGACCTGAAGTGAGTTTATCTCTTCCTGCGTACACTTGCTCACGAGCATTGGCTGGCCATTAACAGCGTGTATGCTTTTGAGGCTTAGACTCACCCTTCAATGTGGTATATCCTTAGGTCATGGCAATATTCCGATCTGTGTGGAATGGAATGAAGAGCATCAAATCAATAACCCTGCCTCACCAAAATCTGCACTCGATTTTCCATTACTGCTCTAAGATTCCCGCTCTACCTACACATTTCCACTCAAGTGGACGAACAGAAATTGAGTGGTAACCCAACCCAATGTGAGTTGAATCTGCAAGTCGGATGCCCCTCAACCCAAGCCGCTTTAGTTTCATGTTAAACGACTGTGATAGCGCCCGCCGGAAGTCAGATACATTCCTTATGAACAACGGTGATAACGCCAAGGAATGAGAAAATCACTTCGAAATTGAAGGATGACACGGACCTACTGCCTACATGACGGCTTGTCCTCAAGATGGTTGTATCTTGTCGATGCCTCCAATTACCCTACCTTGTCATTCTGTTTAGAGTCCTTGACCATCCCATCTAAAACATAGGTATCTGGGCAGTTTATCACCCCCACGTTATACACACCCTGTTTGAACTAAACACGACCAATGAAACGCTGCTCTATGTCGTTGCCACTGGTTCCATCAACCCCCTGTTCCCAGTCGCGCTGCATCGCGCACTTAAATATACTTAGGGACCCACCGATTCGCACGACAAAACACACCATTCTGGACCCGGGATGGGTGTTCAGAAAGAGAACTCTCAGATTCCCAGCCACCAATTACTGGTTGGATGCATGAATCAGGACCGCCAGAGCACTAGGTACAGCAGATGCCAGGCTCAAGGGGTCGTTGTTGTTGAAACGCCAGAACTGCATTCCTCGATTTTAAGGCGTTGTCAACGTGTCATGGGGAGCGACGGGGGGTCGCTGAGAGACTTCTGATTCGATGCAGTAACAAAACCATAGGAGCTCTATTTGATCGTCACGGATCTCCAAGCCAACAAAACGTTACACCTCTACGAGAAATGGCCTGATTTAGTGGCTTCCTAAAGGCCGCTCGACTGCCAGTTATACATAACAGTTCAAATGGTGTTCCATCCTGAGCGGGTTCTAAAGTCCTATATAGACCAAGATGGACAAATCAATCCCCAAAGTTCCTCGTATTCCTGGGAGAGCATCATCGAGGGGCTTAGCCTGCGCGGTATGCTGGCGCCGAATAGTGTAGACATTATTCCAATGGTCTGTCATCCATGCTGTACACTGGCAATGCATTATTTCGGTTTGTCTCTGGGTTTCATCGACCATCAAGTCGTCAAGAGAAAGATCGCGGTGGCTAAGACAAATGGTGCACTCCGGCGAACGTCAAGGGTCCGGATCATTGTCTGGAGGGAGGGCAGAGAAGTGTTCTCGATGAAACTCGGTAAATGGACGAGTTTTGTGGCAATAGCTGCTAAGAAGGCTGATTGAGCTGCTGGACTCAGAGGTAGCTGGTGAGTCATGCTAATGCTCAAAAAGTCTGCAAGTAGTGCCAGCGAGAGAGCCTGGTTTTTAGCGTCGAGAATTGGAGAACATTCCCTCAAGAAAAGAGAGGGCAGGACGTCAAGGATTTTGAGCACAGCTTAACGAGGCATTGTTGAAATGCTGTGCGACAAGTCACAAGGGCCCCCCGATGATGGTCGAAGCATCCCCACGCTCAACATACAGATCATATGGAGCGGCAAAAGCGAAAGTGTGTGAAGTCATCAACATGAAATCTTCGTGCCCATGCTTGCAAATGATATTGTGCAATGTGTTGTGGCAACCGAATGGCTCGCTTAGTCAAATCTTGTTTGTCGCCTCTTTGACTCGCCAACGCTTTGTCGGGTTAGAACTCTGACTTGACTTGGTTTCTGTCCACCAGAGCTCCGCTTGACATATTCAATTACCAATTCAAATGTTATATGATTGCTTATCACCCCCCCCACCTCGCCCCTTCCTCAGTCTACCAGGAGTTCGAAGGTATGAGCAAAAGCTCAAAAAATTATAAAGACGACTTACGCTTGCAGCTCTTTTTTGTGCCGCAGCGAAGCGCCGACATCTAGAGGGCTGTCATAAGTTTCCAGCACTCAGAGACATGTGGCTAGACAACTTAGCAACGAATAGCCAACTCCTTGAGTCACTCAAATCCAAGAAGCGTCTGCCCGCCAAGTTTTAAGATAGCGCTAACTGAATCAAAGGCCCCGCTCGGGTATGGCCCCACACCGGCCGGACGAAATAGTCGACGATAACACGATACCAATCGACACTACAGCATCTGTCCTGCAGGCACCACCCGACGACGACCCGCTTGGCATCTTTTTCATCCGACACGCGCCGGTCGAGCTTCATGGCAAAGTTATATCGGCAGATATTAGATATTTGAACAACATTGGGGTATGAACCTATACGCTGGATTTGCCTCCAACGATAAGGACAATAGAGACGAGGCCTGAGGACGGCACATCTTAACGTAATTCGTTCTAAGTTGTAGTGCTCTACCTTCTACACTCAAAGTATCCTTCTAATGTGACGAATCAGAGATGCAAAGTTCTCCCCACAGCCCCTGTTATACCCTGGTAGGTCCTTATGATCCTTCGCAAGGATACTCCTTGGTCCAGGAAAGCGCTCATTAGCAGCGTCATACTCCATTACTTCCATCATCACACCATTCGCTTTGGATCTCCACACGACATTACCAGTGTTAGCGGCTTAGCCCTAGGGCATCTTGATCACACTCGTGTGAACGATTGTGCTCTGTTATGCCTTGTCACTACACTTTGATAACCATCGCTCGTAAATTCGCTTTTTGATCCCATATGTCGATGACCGTGATATCTGCTCAAGGGGTTGACTTTGCTAGAGTTTGCGGCACAATAACACGAATGACCTAGAACAGTCTATGCTTTGCGGTTTGTGCCTGGGCATCAGGTTCCTGAGCGCTGAGCAGTGATATGAACAACGAAATTAGTCGCAAGCGGTCTCGGAAGCTTAGCCAGGCCGATGTACTCTCAAAATCGCATCAACTCGGGACAAGGAAACCCATATGAGTTCTGTAAAGAGAGTAGTAATCTAACGTCCAAAGGAAGGGGTACAAGTCCGCCAAGTACTATACGAGTTAATGTCTCTTGGATCAAAACGTGAGTCCGCCGTCATGCAATGCTCAGAACAGCCTGTCTAGATGAACTGCGCGAGAATGTACTCCCGTGAGAAACGTCAGGTTTCCGCTCTCTCCAGAATAGCCAAGCTTGAAGGATGTCCTGTTTCACCATTTTTTTATAACAACAGAAAAGATGAAAGGTAAAAGTTCTTACCTTCTGGGTTCCAAACGCGAGGGCAGCTATGTTAGGTACTAGTGACGAAAATTAAAAACAAAAACCATTGAGATTCACGCCCTAAATCAATCAAGAATGCATGCATACGCAACACAAGGCCTATAATCCATATATTCCAGGCTTTTGGATTTGATTGGTCGCTTTTAATGAAGTAGCCAAGTGCTGAAAGCCTACGTCTCAAATGAGCCTTGTGCCTAGATGGTCGAAGAAATATGCGACTAACCCCAATGCTCCCGCACCAAGGATGTTAAATAGTACGATACGGATATACATGGAAAGCGATACGCCCGAAGGATCCCGACTAAAGCGTCGAAATGTACTCCAATATCGGTAGAACATGGCGGCCATGTATACTGTAGAACATGCTCAGCATTCGGCTGTCTTTAACTAGGGCAGATGGAAAGCTCACTCTCCAGCACAAATGAAAAGAAGCCAGAGATGAGGATCGTTATAATGTTGATTTTTACACTGTAGGGGGTCAGGAGCAGCAAATTGATTATACAAATATCCTCACGCTATTGGTGTGGTAAGATGGCAATAGGTTCTTTCGGCACGTTCCACCATTGAAGGATCCTTTACAAGCTAAAGTGAGATGTGAGTGTGCTTTTCCGCAATGAGGAGAAGGGGGGGAATGTTACCATAAACACCTCCACAATTACAATAAGGGAACACGCCCAAGGTAGAATAACAAGCTAAAGTGAACGTTTCACCATATTAAGCACAATATAACAAGTAACTTCGCCTACCATCTCAGTTAGCCGAAACAAAGAGCTTCCAGGCTTTGATCTGTGAGCCTGCATTGTGGTTAATGCCGTCATTTGTAGATAAAACTTGATTTGAAGAGTCAACATAGCGAGCGCGATGCTGAAATAGGTACTTACATCGACGGTAAAGCATGTGTACGCGATGGCGCACCTGTGAAATCATATCAAAAACAGTTACACAAAAGGGAGCCAATGACGACTGACAGCATTGGGCATGCATATGCCATGATCGCTTGTAGGAAGCACGTTCCAAAGCGGGGAGGTTGCGAGGTAAATTGCTGACCGAGGAGCATAGTGTATGTCATGGCATCAATAAGGAATGAGAAAATTACACAGCGCCAGACAGCCCGACGTTTAACGCGAGACGAAAAGATAACAGGAGCCAGCACGGCAGCGTTCAAGAAGATGCCTGAGAATGCGAGAATGTCAAAGGCAATGATGGGAGCTTTGTCGAAGTCATTATTCAGTGGAGGGGTGTCCGACATAAGGCTAGGGATGTATTTGGACGGACCAAGTCTTATAGAATGAACTTAAAGTTTGGACAATCATGACAATTGATTGGGCAACAGACTGTTGTATAGCCCTAATAGAATGATCGAACAACTGATGAATGTCTCCGATGATATCGACGTATAAGTTCGTAAAAGTATCGTTCTTGTGCGTTGAACATATGAAATATTAACTGCATGGAATCGCTTGCGACGAGCGACTACTCGCTGGGTTTGATATATGTTCGACTGTCAAATAGCGTCGTAAAGATTAATGGTATGCTGGTCCTGATTTTGGACATAAGCGCGGGCTGTGAGCTGTGGCAGCTGAAGATCAGAGACGCATTCTGTTTTTGTTCTGACAGCACCTACATGACAGATACGACGGGTAATCCTCAGCTGGGCATGGCGTTCGGTGTCACAACTAGGAGTTTTAATGGACAGAAATGAATTACTAGTGGCAAAATTGTTGCCAAAACATCTGAAAACGACCCTGATGAAAGAAAAGCGAGAGCGCACGTAGGTTGTGGAAGGAAGAAAGATCACTAGTGACACACAAGAGTACTCCGCAGATGGGGTCAGAAGCCATCATCAGGACACGTGTCGCGTCAGTCTGATAGTGAAGCTCCTCGAGCCATTATTAGAAACCATGTATACGAGCGTCCAATCGCAGCTTGTGCATTTGTAAAAATTTACAACCGGTCTGCCAAAGTCCAAGTCAAAGTTGCACCGCCCGTAACTCTGGCCAAATTGCAAAATTCAACTGTATAGTCCGTGTCTCTTCTCAGCATTAGGTATCCCCTTCACATTTGCATGGTACGTCTTTGTTATCTATATAGGCGTGTCATCAAGAAGCCTAAAAAACCAGACACTACTCACAAATAATTGACCAAGTTATGTGATGCTAAGTTGTCTGTATAAACTGCGCGAGGGTGTACCCCCTGGAACAACGTCAGACTTCTGCTTTCTCCAGAATAGGTAAGCATGAAATATGTCCTGTGACAATACTCATTTCAATATACGAGGGGAACACACATGCGTCGAAGAAGCTACTACCTTTTGAGTACCAAATGTGAAGGCAGCTATGGTAGGTACTAGTCGTCAAAAAGAAAATTAGTGAGATGCGTGCCTTGAATTAATGGGGAATTCAGTGCGTACGCAACACAAGGCCTATATTCCACATACGCCAAACTGTTGGACTTGATTGATGCCCCCAAATAGCAAGTGTTGCAAGTCTACCCTCCGGATGAGCCTCATGTCTGGAGAGTAGTAAAAGGTACAAAGCTCACCCCAGTCCTCCCGCGCCTATAAGGTGAAATAACACAATACGAATATACATAGAAAGTGATACCCCGGAAGGATCTCGGCCAAAACTTTGGAAAACATTCCAGTATTTGTAGAACATGATGGCCATATGTACTATAGAAATGCTTAATCTTCTGACGGTCGCTTGAGCATGGAGGTTTGGATAGATAAACTCACTCTCAAAAATAAACGAAACAAGGCCGCCTACGTAGATGGTTATAACGTTGACTATTGCCCTATGGACGGGTTAGGAACAACAGATTGACAATTTCACTAGATATCCTTACGCTATTGGGGTGGTAATATGACAATAAGTTCCTTTGGAACGTTCTATCATTGATGGCTCCTTCACAAGCTAAACCAAACACCATACAGAGTGAGTACGCTTTCAAATAAGGATGGGAAACATGTCACCAAAAACACCTCTACGACTACAATGAGAAAACACAACCAAGGTAATGTATCGAGCTTGGAGGATCATTTATCAACACTTAGAGATAAAACAAACAGCTTCGCTTACAGCCCTAGCTAGCCTCCTAGGCGTCTTGTTATCCTGCGTTATGGTCAACACCGACATTTGTAGGTAAAACTTGATTTGGGTAAGTCAGCGCTTGCTGTACGAGTGAGTGAAATAGATACTTGCATCGATGGTAAAACATATGTATGCAATGGATGCTCTAAGGATTTGACCATGTTAGACATGGCAAGGAAGGAAGAAGAAAAGAAGAGGGTGATGACTGACAGCATTGGACACGCATACACCATAACCGCTTGTAAGAAACATATTCCAAAACGGGGAGGTTTCGTGGTAAACTGCTGTCCAACAAGAATTGCATATGACATAGAATATAGAACAAAGGCAGCCATCAAACAGCGCCAGGTAGCCGGGCGTTTAACGAGGGACGAAAAAATAACAGGGGCCAAGATTGCAGTATTGCAGAGGATGCCTGAGATAGCAAGTACATCGAAGATAATGATAGTAGTTTTGTCAAAGTCATTCAAGGAATTGGTGTCCGACATGAGATGAAGGGTGCGTGTGGATAGGTTGAGTCTTATATGGAGCATTCAACGTTACAATATATTGTAAGAAACGATTAGGCATCAGCTCGTCTAGTCCATTATGATAAAAAAAAAGCTGATTCCGATGATATAAATCTTTTTTGTCGGAGCCTGTAAAATGAGAAGTTCGCAGCGCTGATTCGTTTGCACTGCATGACTGATGTCGATGAAGGCCCGAGATACTGGCGGTGTGTGATCCCCGTAGGCCATTCAGTGTAAAAACCAGAACTTAGCTTTGATAGTCCAAATGGACCTCAAAAACAAACACCGGCACTGATGTTCTCAATGCTGAGAAATTGACGAGAGAGTAAAGGAGCGAGACTGCCGTGTGAATATGTCGTCAGAATAGGTCAAGGTTGGTCTGATATGGAAGTTCAAGTACTCCTTTGATGGTCAAAGATTTTCAATCAGCGCCAGAGGTCCTGAAACAGGTGGTTTATCAGTTCGCAAATTGTGATCTGTTCTCTCATCACCAAAAACCACGTATAATGCATGTAATTGTCTGCCATCCCAGGCCCGGGTCGTGTGTTTTTGTCCTTAGCAAATAAGAATTCATACTAGACACCGATGAGTGCAACAATAGGAATATGAGAATATTACTGCGTATCAGTGGTATCCTGGATGGATCCTCGAGTCGAACAAGCCTGTCGTGATATATAGTTCTGAATCACGAAGGCAGTGCCTGCCACATGACTTCTGGCCTATCAGAGCATAGAGGCTGACCGGCCAATATCACGACACATACCATATCTAAACAAATCAGGGGTCAATCCCAGTCGAAACAGCTCAAAGGTAGATCGCGTTGATCTGCATTTCTCAGATGGGCAGCTCCTAAAGGATGTGTTTCTGGAACACCGACCCAGCCCGTTTCGATCGCGTTGCAACGGGCGTTGCAGCGCCCCAGCTTCACCATTCCCTCTGAAAGGGAATCAATGCCCGCCCATACGTTTCTGAGGCACGCTGCGGACACAGCAGTTGATTGAAGCAGATTGGAGGTAAATGGGCGGTTTGGCCTTCTTGGCCTTTGTACTAGTTATGTTGATTTCTCAAACCATTTCCCTTGATAATGATAAAGAAACGTACGTACGGCAGTTGCACTAGACACAAATATAACAACGCCACGTTCTTTATTAGTTGTATCCTCCGGTTCGACCGTGACTAAATTCGCAAGCGCCATTCGAGTGAGATGAAAAGAACCCGTCAAGTTGACCGCAATTGCAAAGTCCCACAACTCAGCCGAATATGGGTTGTTCCCAGTGTCCACGATCCTAGCTGCGACTCCAACACCAGCGCAGTTGGCCACACCAACAAGCGAAGCTTTCGTTTGCTGATTCCACGAGACCGTAGCATCTACCGCGTCTTGGATTTCGTCAAGTTTGGTTACGTTGGTTTGGATAAATTTGAGGTTGGGGTTGGAAGAGAGGCTGGAGCTGGTGGATTCGTCGCGTAGGTCACGGTCGAGGTTAGCGACGACATGCGTGTTGGGACAAGAGATCTTGCACAGTGCTGAGTCCGAGGCCCGACGAGCTTTGTTCCGGAGACTAATGAACCTGGACTATAGGCTTCCGTCGCTGCTGGCACCCGTTAATCTGAGGGGTAAGGTCACGACACGAGTATGACCGTGAGAAATGTTATTTGGTCCCCTATTCACAACGACGGCTTCAGTTCAACAACTCGGCGATAATGAAGACATTGGGAGTCACCGTATCGCATACAAGCTGTATCTATCATTTTGGGGTAAAGGACAGGATGCTTTCGACAGTATCACGGAGGAAGTTCAGGTTGCTATTCCGCATGTGGATAGGCCCAACTTATCGACAGCTCGTTATATCAACCTGAGAAGCCTTATCGGTCAGGATATGGAGTTCAATTTTGTTTGCCCACATTTCTTTGTAAGGGATGAATATACCGAGATAGACAACTACTTGAGCAACCCGGCAAACACTAACAATGTCCTCCTAGTAGGACAACCAGGTATCGGTGAGTAAATTAATTCAGATTCACCATAACCTCATGGTATGATAACGTTTTATCCTTGTTTTAGGAAAAAAAATATACCTAACCTACTGTCTGTTAGGGCGACTTACCAAAGGTCTCACAGCCATTTTTGCGACATCTCCGGAACATCGTTACTTGTTTCGGCGTATACTGGATTCCGGGACGCTCTATCCGTTATAGCCGTCACGCTGAGACTGAGTATGGCGAGGATGGACTTGCGTTATATGATCTCAATTACGACCAGGATCAGGATCACCCAGATGACGTCGAAGTGTTCAGAACCGTCATGGCAACATCGCCAAAACTAAAGAAATATAGGGGGTGGGTCAACGAGAGGAAATTGAAGCGCTTCGTTATGAAGACTTAGTCTTGGGACAAGTTCTACTTCGCTCGGTAGGTGCAACGAATACATTTCGGTGACTTATTTTTTTTGACTTGTTTGCTTAGTCGTTTTGCTACGGAGGTAATGACTGAAAAAGAACGACGAAACACGCTTTTAAGTACGGGGGATCCGTCCGAAATCTTTACACGCAAAGTGTTACGGAGCTCGATGAACTAATAGATGAAGGGATCACCGATTGCGATAATAATATCGTTAAGCTCTTCCCCACAAACGATCAGTCACGAACCGACGCAAGCCACGCTCTTGATTAAATTAATCCTCGAGTGATGGAAGACGGCAACCTTGGTCGACGGTTTATCAGCGGTTGCATCGCTACTCCGTACATATTCCACCAGCTTTTGGAGCGGAAGCAGGATGAGCTGGCTACTAGCATGGAGAACACCTTCAGCTACTCATCCAGAGAACCTAGCTCCCGGACTACGGCTGGTCATATATCAAAGGCAGTTGGACATCGTTATATACGCCGCCTGCTTTCTGCCTCGCCATTGTCGACAACTAATGCGGACGACGACGTTGTCTCTGTGGATCTTACACATGTCAATGATATCAAGTACCTCGACGAAGCAGAGATTGGTTCGTTTGACAAGGTGACCGACGGTTACTACTACATGCCATCTTCCCAAACCCTGGCCGGGATTGATTCGTTTGTGATTGAGCGTGATAATAAAGGTGACCCTATAGGTGTTGTTGCGTTTAAGTTTACCATTACCGACAGCTGCCCAATATCGCCCGTCTTTCTTCCACGACTCATAATCCCAAATCCGCAATCTCAACATATGTGCAAGTGGAAGCTTGTATTCGTAGTTCCTTCGACAGGGCCACCACTCGGAGCCCAGCCATCGATGCCTCCCTCGAACAAAACATTTGGCAAGGGAGAGTTGACCAGTTTGTTTTGAGAGTCAACCTTGGCCAGCTATGGCATGAAACGCAGTGAGTACCCACGTTTGGTGATTGAGATTCTAAAGCACGGGGAATTGAGCGTTACGGTGACGCTTGTCATGTTCAATTAT
>JABCKK010007978.1:9025-40833 GCA_018221785.1 Calocybe gangraenosa
CCTTGGCTTGATAGAAGTCGTTATTTGTGAGCTATTATAATTGCAGCAACCTTCTGTCTGACATCCCGCATCTCCAAACACTAGTGTTTAACATACACTGCCACTGCTACTCAATCAGGCAAGCCTAATGTCTGCTGTAGCTGTGCTACTAGGCTATGATTAAAGATTATTGTCTCGACATGTTGTCTCCCCTGCTCTGATCTTGCTTGACCAGCCTCGTTGCACCCACGTGAATGATGGAAACTTTAAACTGCTACCTCTTTGCAGTACTCCGGGCCCATCGGGACGGTGTGGGTAGCTATCGATGTTTCGAATGCGACCACATACCATGAGGCTTTGGTAAAAGCTAGGATATAAGAGCTAAGAAATGAGGCAACCTCCTGTTGCGCAGACACTCCCCACCATGACTTCTACACCTACCAATCACAACTCAGCGACATATTCCTTACCCCAGTACGGGTTTGGTCAAGATGTTGACTTCCACAGTCTATCCAAAAATAATCATTTTTTGTTTCGCGTTTATACCCCAAAGACACCATCGCCCTTCGCAGACGATACAGAACCGTTCTTTGTTGCCCCGAAATTTAACGAAAGGTTCAATCGCTCTCCGAAAGAAGCTACGACATCCATATATCAACACAATCGATGCTTCTCTCATTTTGGGACCTATCACGATGTTGCCAATCATATGGATTGGACGACGAAATCATCGTCCCAGTACATCTCCACGTCGTTTAGCTTCATATGGTCTATATGGGAGGCACTCCGCCGGTATCACCTGGGCGTCAAGAAAGACATCGAGATAGCAGTCATCGATGCCTCAGCACTCGAACGTAGAGCAGTAACTGCTGCGCAGCTACTCAGAAGCGGACTTCCATCTGAGTGAGCCTTATGTTATAGTGACTCACAGTTGGCGATTCATCTAACTGATTTGCTTTCAGACGGCGGAAAGAACATTGGAAATGGTATCGTTTTGCGCAGGAGTCACAATTAGTATTAGTACATCACTCCATTCCAGCTGAAGCTGTGTTCGCATCAATACCCCTCCTGGCTCTTCTCG
This sequence comes from Calocybe gangraenosa, assembly GCA_018221785.1. Taxonomy (NCBI): domain Eukaryota; kingdom Fungi; phylum Basidiomycota; class Agaricomycetes; order Agaricales; family Lyophyllaceae; genus Calocybe; species Calocybe gangraenosa. The sequence goes on from JABCKK010007978.1 coordinate 10,086, forward strand.
AAAAGCTCCCATCTTATTTCCTGCGACGATCCATGCTGGAATCGAGCAAAGGCTCCCCACTTATGTCAGTGGGCTGGGATTATACTGAAAAAAAGCGAAATTATAGGCGATTCTGTCAGGAAATGTCCAATCGCTTCTTACAGCTTGCTCCTGAAGCGCGGCTCCAGGATACGACTGCAGGATCAGTCCGGATGGCTCTCGCATTTTTACGTCCTTGGTTTCATCAGCACATCATGGAAGACTTCCAGACTGCAACCGTCACTCTTTGTGCGCTTTCTTTCAACATTGCGCAATGGCCTGGACAGTGGTGGGCACAGGAGCATACCGAGCTCTGGGATCTTATGCGAGCTATTGTCCTCTCCGTTGCCGAAGAGGTGCGAGCAACGAAGAGGGGGCAGGGGCAGGATTCGAAACAGGTCGTGGAACTGCGAGGTGTAATAGCCAACCTTGAAGACGCTGTAGAGAGATATAAGAAGGAAATTCATGCGAGGGTCACGAAAAAACCATCTCATCTCACTCCGCTTCTCATTCCTCCTCCTTTACGGTCGGCGATTCTTCCCAACTCCCCCTCTCCTCTTGTCCTTGAACCGACTTCAAATGTCTCAACATCACGTCCTCAAGTAATCGTTACTCCAATGACACCACCTACCTCGCCAATTCGATCGAAAGTGCCAGCCATCTCAGCTAACAGACCAGAACATGATCTCCAGACCTTGAACAATGAGACTCCTACCGAAATAGGTTGTCCTGTCAGTGATGCCATGTCGCAGGTTTCGTCCCCCACAACTGAAGAAGTAAACTCTCCAGTGGATTTACCACAACCTACAACTTCCGGTACACAGGGAGTATCCTTTGAGATATGTGACCCCTTCAGCCCATCACCCCCAACACCATGCCCTTCGTTAGAGCAAGCGCTTCGCACGCCCCTTCCCGAAGTATCATCACCTCTCGTCTCATACGCCCCCCATACTCTAGTCTACCCAAGCGACTCACCAGTCACCTCCACTGGTCTCCTCCCGCCAGTTGCCCTCAGAGAAGATGAGAGTTCTGTCTATGCAACTGAACTACAGATCAAACGTGTCCCGACCCCGCGAAAGCCACCGACAATAGCCGAAACAGCCTCTTGCCTCGTGACTGGCTTTTTCGTTGGCGCCTTTATCACACTGTGTTTGTTGTCGCCGCAGCGCCGGACGCTGCTTTTACACTTGACGTGATGCGATGCTGGTTACATCTATTTCAGCCGCAGACGCGTTGGTTCCTTAATGGGACGTTGCTTTATCATATATATTAAGTTATTTATACCTTGTACTTTGTATGGCGAAACGTATGGCGAAACGACAACATGTATATCTAGTTCTTGGTCAATTCAAGTCATAGCTCTGTAGCTAATCAGTGTCTTACATTACAACTTTTGTGCTCAATAGGTTATTAAAGTCATCGAATGATTTACGCCATGTTCGAAGGTTGAGTGTTTTCAACTTAGATCAGCAAGGGTCTCTGTCACAAGGTCGTCGGTAGAGAGACAATGGTATCATATATTATATTCCTTCCGAAGACTGTAATAAATCGCCTGATATCCATTCCTTATGCCTGCGAAGTTCTTTCGCTCTTCTATCTACCACCTCTTTCGTAGCATCTCCCCAAACAAGATCTGGTCGCGCAAGCGGCTCGTTCGGAGTTCCACACTCTTTCAAGTGTTTTTCAGCCTCTGTGTGCTCCATTACAACGCAATTTTCCACGAGCAAAGGTAAAGTGACGTCCCATCTAACCAGCACTGGTTTAGAAGGTACGTTGTGTGGAGGAATGGCTGAGCGACCACGATAGACGTCCTCAAATATCAACGCCACATCGTCCTCGTCTATAGGCAGCTTACTGTATGTAACGAATAAGTATTAGCAGATATCAATGATGCGGAACGGCTAACTTGATTATTTGCCCCGTCAATTTTGACTCTCTGCTGAGAAGGTCACGAAGGAGGCGCTCATAAAGCTTTCTACGGTTCTTCATTGGTAAGGGATTCGAGATAGGCTTGCCTGCAAGCTCGCAGAGAATGAAGGTCGCAATATGGAGTCCAAAAATCGAAGGGAGGGGCCCTGCATTTGATAAGATTAGTTTAGAACGAATAAAGGTAGATAAATGACTTGCCGAGAACAGGTAAAATTCTTACCCTGAAGTCGTCAAAAACGCCCAACTCCTTGACAGGCCCTTTATGAAACTCTTCTTCGGGAAGAGGAAGTAACTTGACGTCGCCAGGAACTTCAGTAGAATAGACGACTGGTATTCCTGATGATACGCCTAACAAACGAAGTCGCAATCGTACTGCCCTGGCCAAAGGATCGTAAATTGTATTAGAGATGTCACTAATTTGGACGCGGGTAGGATCGCATTTGGCTCCGGCTCCCATAGAGGAGAATACCTACGACTCAGCTTGTGAGTCTCGCTCGCGATAGAAAATTGCGTCCGTACCTTGATTTGGTGGTCATGGCAGTATTTAAGAAGGTCTACTTTTGTTGTAATGTTGTCTATGGCATCTGTCAAGAAACTAAGTATAGTATAGTTGCTGTATAGTGGTTACAGAACTTACCTATGACCCAGTCGGCGCCTTCCAGCAAGTCGCCCCCCTCTTCTTTCCGCCAGATGTCAATCCGGGAATCTACTTCTACCCATCTTGAAATCTTCCTCAGTGTCCTCTCGATGCATTTAACTTTTGGAGTGCCCACATCTGTCAGAAGAGCAGTGGCATGTCTATTCAATGATGATAGTGTAACGTAGTCAAAGTCGACCAGCCGAATCTTGGACACGCCTCTGCATACAACAAATATCAGTGATGTGATTCCAAGAACAAAAGTTTTTTCCTTCTACTCACGAACGAACTAGCATGACAGCAGCCCAGCTCCCAACACCTCCACACCCGACAATTACCACCCGTCCTGTTCGGATTTTACTCATGCTTGCTTCACCAAAGAAAGCATAGTTACGAGCTAACTGTTCCTTTATTAGGTCTTCGTCATATTCAACCTTGAGTTCTTCTTCCACATCTGGAGGTGTTGGGGCAAGACTGTCGATATGAAGACCCGACTTGTGGATTGACAGTGATTGATGAATTTCCTCGCTGAGCTGTTTGCGACGTTGTGTTCGAGTATACGATGTATACGCCGATAGTATGCCTGCTGTAGCTATCGACGCACCGACGGCAGCTGCAACGACTTGGGCCCTGTGTGAATGAAGATAATTCATTTATTTTTTGTGACTTGTCACCCCACGTTCAGCATCACGGACTGCGGGCGCCTATGCTCTCCGAGTCCGAGCCCACTGTGGGACCAAACGGACGCCCAATTAAAAGCCTCTTGTACAATGCTAGAATTATCCTACTTGGACATTATCAACGTTTGCGATAATCTCCGGGTCCATCAACCTTCCCCTGTTCCCTCAGAATATGAATCAGAGAAGCTAGTTCCTCTCTATCTATCTGACGCTTTTCATAGCGCCGCTATCGGTCTTCTTAGGCCTATAATTATCGAGAAGCTGCAGTTAGACAACAAGCGAAGCCGCGATGCAGGTCAGGAAGAGCTCTGGGCTTTTCATGTCGAAGAATCAAGTTATGTTCCAAGGAAGAATAGAGCTCTTGGTCCAAGCGTATCTCTACGAAACTGGCTCGACACTCACGCTAAACGTACTGCAGCCATGAAGGAGCTGTGCGAGAGGTGGCGTGACACACTGATGTTCGGAGACGTTTGTGGTCCGAAGAAGTGGAGGGACGAGTTATACCCAGTCTATGCTGATCCATTTGGTCCCCATGATCATCCTAATGATGCACCAACCGAACAAACGCTTAATTTTATGTTTGAAATGGAACGTTCGGCATGTGCACTGTTCGGTATCGTCACTTATGGTGTTCACATGAGCATCTACGAAGAAACGGAGGTTGGGAATGAGAAGAGCTTCCGGGTTTGGGTTCCAACCCGTGCACGAACCAAACAAACGTATGGACTCTGGCGTTGAAACTATCAGGTTGGACTCATATAAACCATCACATCTAGGTTCCCCGGCTTGCTAGATAACACAGTCGCGGGTGGCTGTCCTAGCGGCATGTCCATGTTCGAGTCTATGGTAAAAGAGTGTATGGAGGAAGCAAGCATTGGGGACCCCATTGTTCGGAGACACACCCGGGCGGTCGGAGCTATCAGTTATTTTTACAGGTCCTGTTGGGTTGTCCTGGATGTCATTATCGTACTTATCTTCCTATAGGACATCTAAGGGTTGGCTCCAGCCAGAAGTAGAGTCTGTACTATAGATTGCTTTAAAACGTGGCGTACTGAACTCTCGTGCAGATATGTGTACGACATCAAGATCCCAGCTGGAGCCGATCCAAACGCTTTTGAACCGAAGCCCCTGGATGGAGAGGTAGAATCATTCGAGGTGCTTTCTCCCTCGGCTAGAATTATCATGGCCCCCTTATCACCATTTGTAGCTTCTATCGTATGCCGAAGTTACCCAGAAGATGCGTGCAGGCCTCTTCAAACCTAACTGTGCACTTGGTTTGTTATGTTTCTCCAGGCATCAGCAATTTATAGGCTGATTGTTGTTATTTGTCCTACATAGTTCTGCTTGACCTCTTCATTCGTCTCGGCTATATCACCCCTGACAATGAGGCCGACTATGTTAAAATCACAACTCGTTTACATGGCACTTTCGATTTCGAACGGTGGTGAGCTGTGATTATTTAGTGAGGAGCTTAATAGATCGTTGCGGCGTGAGGGGATGTCGAGAAGTTGGCATACGTTTATGTATACTTAACGGCTTTAGCTTGGCCTCGTTTTCGCCAAAGGCGTCAAACGCCACGTTTGACAGTTAATATGGTGTTGGGCTCCCACGCATTGCTGCTAATTTCGGATCGCTGACTTCTGTTCGGAATGATATAAAGCCCTGTTCGTTTTCCACAATGCAGGTGTACTCACGCCCCCAATGTTCCTAATCACCCCCATTGTCAAGGCCTTCAGCGCCCTCCGCCTCGGAGTATGGGACATTAGCCTCACGTTGCTCAATCTAATATCGCCAAAACGTAAAGTTGGCAGAGTAACTCCTGCTGGACTCGCCGGTGCGGGTGGTAAATGGCCAGAGTTCATCCCTCCAAAGGAGGGCGACAGCAGGGGCTCCTGTCCTGCCCTCAACGCTATGGCAAATCACGGTAATGACTCTTTTTTGACAGTTTGTTACGTGAGAACCTGAATTTGGGGCATGATTAGGTATTCTCCCTCGCGATGGACGCAATATTACCTTCAAGGAACTGAGCCACACCATCAGAACGACGTACAATTTTGCTCCAACATTCTGCTACTTCGTACCCAATTATGCTGCGGACATGTTGAAAAGGGATTACAACAAGGACACCTTTGACCTAGCTGAACTTGATCTGCATAACGGCATTGAACACGATGCATCCCTTCTTCGTAAGCTTTTACATAAAATACCCTTCTGATACTCAAGACCTTTGTCGAATGGCAGGACGTGACACGCACTTTGAACCCAATCAAGCTACGATTCACGTACCATACGTTAGAGAACTGCTTGATTCAGCTACCGGCAAGGACAGTGATGGCAATCCACTTCTCACCATACCTGATCTCTCCCTCATATCATCGAAACGACGGGCAGAAGCACGAGCGGAAAATCCTGAGTTCACTTTGGACAAGGCCCATAAGACGTTTGGGAGCTCCAAGTACGTGTTTTTCTTAATTGACAACGTTTGTTCACTGACATTGCTGACACAGCTCGTCTACGCTACTCACTATCTTCGGAGGTCGAGTTCGTGATTTGGAGACCGTGCTTTTCGAAGAACGCTTGCCTGATAACTGGGAGTCCAGGATTCTGGAGCCTCACGGGCTTACGATATTGACCTTCAACCGAACCGTCCTCAAGGTGGAGAAACAAATCGATGAGTCCAAATTTCCCCAGACTGCCTCTGGGGCAGTTGGACCCGCCAGTCCATCTTCGACTCAGAAATTCTCTGAACAGGTTTAAATAAGGCATTGTAGTAGTGTATCCGGAGTATTACGAATATTATGACAGGCTCAACCGAGTCCATTTGAAATATCTTAATTCCTTCTATGTGGCCGATTCCAGGAGATTTTCAGGTTATGCTACGATAGGCCCCTGATTTGGAACAAAACTTTATTGCCATAGTACGAAAGCTAGTATCAAAGCAAAGCATCAGCAGTAACAAACTTATCTCGACAGCATCAACAAACTACACTGTAACTCCCATACCCAAATAAGCCATAAAAATATCAAAAGAGAAAGAACAAGACGTAAAAAAAACGGTCAAAGTGAAAAAAGGAGTCGAGCCGGGTTTATGCCGTCTCATTTCTGCATAAGGATTTTCCTATCCGAGCATCAACGCATCTATAAGGATATAATGCGCGTCCCGAGTTCTGTGAGAGAATGCGGAAACTTGTTGCCAGGACAGGCCATGAACATGAGAGAGGTTGGAATTCGAAGATGATGGGATAGTGCGATAACATTTGTCGGAGCGAAGTTGGCATTGACGATGATCTAGAGTGCCAAGACGAGTCAGTAATTACGAGAAATAAAAATATGTTGAAAAGCGAACCAAATCGATAGTGAGCTCTGGAAAAGCTTCATCCAGGACTTGGCCGCACAACGTTAAAATGAATACTACGAGACATGTGATCAAGACTTACTCTTAGCATTAGCTTCCAACTCGGAGGGAATCCCCTTCTCTTCCTCACTGAAGAGTACCATCTTGACACATGACGTTTCTTCGTTTTTTTGTACGTATAGAATCATATGGAAAAGATGGTTGATCTGGAACAAGGTGAACATAAACAATTAGCGTAGAATCGAAACATACCTCGTCTGTTTTGACCAAGATGCAGACCGGTTGGCGTTTTAGGTTGGTCATGAACGTAACAATCTTGCTCCCCCATGTCCTAGTCAAGTTCCACGAGTGTAGGCGGGGATACTGGTCATAGGCCCAGTACACCCATCGTAAGAGATGGATTTTGTTTTGAGTTGCAGAGAACAAGAAAAGTATTCCGAAGAAATAAGCCGCAAAGTAGCTGAAGGATATATCGTACAGGTGAGCGATTTACACGAAAGATCGATGCTTACCCGGCTGTAGCAGGCTCAACAGCTATATTACCAGCAAAAACAACAGCTGAAACAACAAGTGCGGCCAGGATAGTTGCAAGAGATGTGCTGGTATCCCTACGAAGCCGTCCACGGTTAAACTTAAGAAGGAGCAGAGATGCAGGGAATAGCGACATGACTGTCAGCCATACGAGAGAGAACCTGGTTTCTTTTTCAATCCAAAAGTATGGGCCCAAATTACTATGATGGCTCACATCTGGGAAATGACAGCTAATGATGCACCCGCGCTGGCGTATAATACGCCGCTGAAAGCGGCAAAAGAGAGTACTGAAACATAAGGTGCTTTTGTCTTGGGCATTTGTCTCAGGAAAAATCTTGGGATGATTCGATGAAGTGAAAGTTGCTCCAAAAGCTCGCACGCGCTGAGTAAACCTGAGTGATAAGCCTTGAATTAACAGTTTTCAGCGGGAAGGCCATTGAATATCACATACCAGTCAGCACACCTCCGCATAGAACGGTAATAGCATCTACAACTATCCAGATTCGAAGCCATCTCCCCGCTGCCTAAAGACGACGTCGAAAAATGAGATAAGACACCTGCCAGTTCTCACGTAACTGAGTGTTGCCGGTCTTGCCCCAGTAAATGATAGAAGCAATGATGAGAACTATCATTGTTCCCACCTTGCAAAAAGGGAGTGTCAGTATAGCCTACCATAATATTTAAGGAAAGACCCACGTGAAACGTTAACACAGTCAGAGCGAGACGAACACTCTCTTTGATCCCAGATAGGCTGATAAGGGTGAAGATCACCAATACAAAGACAGCCCCGACGAACGATGGGAACGGCAGTGTTACTTCACCAGCAAGATAAGACGCCGCAGTAGCAGCCGACACGACGGAAGTTGAAGCAAAATCTAACAGTAAAAGAACGGCACCAATGAGGGCGAAATTTTTTGTTGAAACATTCAAGCTTTAGGGGGTCGTTAGCATGAGTAGGCAACGTCATTGAGGGAATTTTGCTGACATATACGTATAAGGTGCACCCGATAATGGAAGTGCAGATCCGAGTTCCTCCATAATAGGACGCCATAAGAATAGCGTGATAGAGGCAATAAATAAAGATATAGGGGAACTATAAATAATTATGTTAGAGGAGTACTATATATGAAAGAATAACTAACTAGACGCTAGAAACAGCGACCACAGCAGGCAAGGCGTAGAAAACGCTTCCGAGGACCGCATTTCCTGGGAGAGCGCTACCAGTGAACTGACCAAGAATGCTCTTGGCTTGAATCTCTTCAAGTCGTTCGCTGCCCGCATCCTCGTCTTCCTTGTTCATCTCTAGCCTTGTGAATGTACCCCATCCAGCAAATTCAAAGTCACTCGACAAGTTCAAGAATCTTGAAGGAATAGCGGTTTGCTTAAGCCCGCCCCGCTTGGGCCGCATGCGTTGCCTACGAAGGATTACATCAAACAAAGAGTCCTGGAAGGATGGAGGCCCAGTGGTCGTTTGTCGAAGGGTATATTCCACTGCAATCGTATAAGAACCCGTATATAGCAGATTGTACTATGGATTTAAAACGGGATTATGGTCACCTTGAGGTTGCTTGCTCTTGGGGGGCTCGACAGCTATCCATTCGACCGCTTCATCCAGTTCTCCATCTTGCTTTTCCACATTTGTAGAGTCGGCAGAACGATCGAGTTTGAGGTCTTTTTGCCATCCGATCTGGGACATCATGCTTGATATATGTATCAAACTTGGAAATCCAGCGGCATTACCGTTTCCGTATACCGGTTAACTATCACGTGTTGTGTTACTTAATCAGCATAGTAATCGACCTCAATATAGAATCGCAAAACTTGCTAACCTATAGCTTTTATGTTCTAGTCCCGCCCATAGTGACTCACGACGAAGTCCGAAATTGACGTAATCTGTCTAGGTCTTCCGACTCGGATAGTTATCCGGAACGAGTGTCAGGTTTGCTCCGATCGGCTGTTGTAAAATGATGCCTCGGAGTATACACATCCAAATCTGGACATCTTTGAGATCCATCACGAAAGAAACCCAGGACTTTGGTGAGCCTGGCTAGTCTTGGACTTCCAGCGGTTCCGGACACCAGCTTTACTGGCCACTTGAATAGAGAGGCGCACAGGCTTTTGAAAAGTTATATCACCTTCTATCGGTGTTCATAATCAAGCGTGTTATAGGTGACCTCCTATTGAAGTGCAGCTTCTAATGGAATACCACGCTGAGAGGCCGCGACCAAAGTCAACTTGGAGCGGGGTGACTGCACAGCTTGGGGGGGGGGCAGAAATTCGTTTCAGTAATGCCTACAGTTCGTCCTATGAGTATCCTGTTCGTGAATTGTAACAATTTCAATCAAAAAGGTTTGAATGGTGGTTGTTGTTTGAGCGAATTAACACCAGGTCTAGCATCCTTGATGGAAGGTCCAGCAGTAAACGATTTAGCCACATAGCGTGTGGCACCTTGTTGGGTTACTAAGGCAAGAAACATTCCTGCCGAGCTTGCATTTTTACATATGGCTGAGTTAAACCTGCGCTGCTTTAGAGGAGCGGCGAACGTCGCTTAAGCAATTAGTTAATTTCCCTTAGGCGTTATCAAAAGCAGGTGAGCGGGCCGGGAATCCTGATCCCAAGGGTCCCAATGTGCACAGGCCTAAGGGGAGATGCGAGGAAAGAACCGAAGTTCCCAAATGCAGTGGTCTATCAAAATTTAGATTGTATCCGAACCGCAAACCGGGCTTCAGTCACCTTAATTCTTCCCGCTGTAGACATTGGACCAGCGTAGGGGGATGTTAAATGATCCAGGCTGAGTACCCTCTTACTATAGGCTGTAGATGTGAGTCATTAGGAATACTTGGGGCAGTGGCAAAAGAATTGGATCAAACCTTGCGGAAATCTGAGGGGCCAAGCCAATAACTACAGCTGACCTGAATAAACGGTTTGACAACCCCTCCTCTCGCTCCCTACCATTAGATGGGCGTCCTATAGAGGTGGCATCCTATCCCACCACTACATAGTAGCTAGGACTACTAGATAAGTCAAAAGAATGTCCAGAACGTCCAAGGGAGGGTTCAAAATAGCTACACATGAGCGCATGTCGTTGTGAGCGCCCCAAAAGAGGTAGATATATGACGCACTATGGTCAGAGCTGTGGTAGTATCTGTACTAGAGAGGTCAGATGCTCCAAGATGCTCTAGGCGCCAGGATTTAATCCCTAGACCCCGAGAGAAATGATGTAAAGGCATAAAAACCAGATTTGACGGATGTCATTATATCACGGTCTGTGAAGACAGTTGAGCCGGTGGTGAAGGACACGCGTTGACGAATCTTATATTTCATTCCAGGAGTCCGACTTACCACCGACCGAAGCAGTCTTGCTCCGATCCTCATCTAATCAGTGTCGTATGTCCTAGGTTGACTTGTTTTGAAATTTGGATTGGAGTAGTAAGACGAGGGCCTCAAGTTACCAATATCGAGAAGAAAGCAGTATCGCCCTACATCAGAGCTCACTGTGCTCACAGCTTTGAGGCCATGGCCACCTAAGCCAATCGTCATTCATATCAGCTGTCAGAAGTACATCTTCCAATAAACAATACCGGCCATGAGTTCAAGCCATTTCAGCAGAGACGACGGATCTCCTTACCAACCATGCAATTGTGAGGGGGGGGGAAGATGGGGGCCCCGGTTGAGAGTTTGCACACGAGTTGATGATGGAGATGACCGCATGATTTCCGGGTGGACTTAAGATGAAATTGACATTTAGGTAGATAAATTTCCCACACATAGGTTATATGACGACTACAATGAGCTAGCCCCAGGTGCAGAGGTAGTAAACGCCACTGGGATCAAATGGGACTGCCAAACTTGATTGATGCATAATTTTCCGGGTCATGGGGTGAGCCAAGACTCAGTTGTCCACACATGCAACATTTAGACGGGGCCCTTGCACTGAAATTGGCAGGTGACAATTCCATGTTTTTTGGGTGGCTTATTCGCGTCCGCCAGGACCTTTATAATTATAAGCCCCCGTCATGGAAACCCACGTGACAGGCTACAGTTTCCGAATTCCGAATTCCGCCAACCGCCACGCCTGCTGTGCCAAGTCAACGCCAACAACTTTTAACTTTTATTATACCTTGTCCTACATGGCTTACGTGCAAGTCGAGGCCGACGAGGTAGTTGAACATATTTGTTCATGGTTTACTTCTTACTAACAACTTTCTCCCTAGCAAAGGCTTGAAGAAGGTCCTGAAGGGCTGCAATTCAAATGTCAGGGCCTTTTCTAAAAACCTTCCGTAATCCGAGTTGTTCATGTTCGTCTAGCTTTTCTCGGAGCTGATCATGGCGCTGCTGGAGGAACTTTGCAAGCGCAAGGAAGGTCTCCAGGTGTGGGCAATGCGGATAGAGGTTCGTCCAGTTCCAGCTCTCCTCACCCATCCGTGAGTTATTGATCGTGCCCCCACAGGATACCTACAGGACCAGCCATCCCAACAAAAAGGAAGTTCAGCATTTTGGACTGTAGAGTACTACCAGCCTTACTTTGATGTGGATACGCGAACAGTAAGTCTCTGAGAGGTATCATCTACTACAATAGAAAGTTGACGATACTGGCTGGCACAATTAGGTGATTAAAAGGTGTTACGCCACCCTAATTCCTACATCCACAAACTATCTCTCGACACACTTAAATCCCGCTGATTTATATGGGCCTTTCTGGACATTGACGACTCTGATATTTACACTTTTCTTGTCGTCAAGCCTGGCCGCCTCGATAACTGCCTACCTGTCCAGCCCAGGTACAGATTACGATTATGATTTCCAGCTTCTATCCGTGGCCGTTTCTCTGGTATACGCATACGGCATTGCGTTACCAGTCCTACTTTGGCTCGCGCTTCGATATCTTGGCGTTGGAGAATGGAGTGTCGTGGAAGCCATGGCAATTTGGGGTTATGGGCAGTTTGTGTGGATTCCTGTTTCTGTGAGTCCCCGAATTAACCAAGCATCTCTTGTATTAACGTTTGCAATCGTGATAGATATTATGCGTTATCCCTGTACCGATAGTTCGTTGGACACTTGTGATCCTCGCGTTTGGCCTATCTGGATACTTTTTGACTGTCAATATCTATCCAGTCCTTGCCTCCGTAGGTCCACCGCTCATATTTTGTGTACGTAGACTAATTTCGCGAAAATATTGCGTTCCAGGCCGAGGCAAAGGCGACTCGTCTACTCATCATAATTATTGTGATCCTACACGCTGCCTTAGCCTTGACGTTCAAGATTCTCTTCTTCAACTACTATGTCGTCGCTAAAATCGGAGTGGATATAACAATCCCAGGCTCCGGTTCACCTGATTCCCCTGCAGCCAACGCTACTGCCTCCCTAGTCAAACGAGTATTTCATTCGCTATTTTGACGCCTAGTTCTCTTTTGACGGAGCTGAACTGTAAATTCTTGTATTGTAACTTAATCGTTTAGCAGACTAAAACCAGACTGATGAGTACACCGCTGTGTATGTGTGCCAGCATTTGCCTTCTGCTGTTTGAACGAGATTAATATACTTGTTGGAAGTAGTAATTTCGTTCTCGTTGATGGACATGACTCGGTAATTGAATAGATAACTAAGTTATCCGCAAGATAATTGATTCTGGAGTTGTGCATGCTTTTGAGAAGCCAGGGAAGACTGAATGGTGAACAGCACAAGAGCACTGAGCTTGACTTGTTTATTGACTGTTGACTGTTGAAAAGCACGACCATATTTTGATTGGACGTTGACGATAATACTCCAATAAGCCTAAGCAAATCGATTTCGAAAGAATATATGGCAGAGATGGCTATACAAGTTAGGTATCACCATCGATCTCGGGCCAACTGAATTCACCAATATGTTTTCTTGTAGCCAATGATTGGGATTGAAGCGTAGTCCAGGACGGCTCATCGGCCCAAACCTATCATAGGCAGTTGTAATGAGAGATTGGGAAAAGGAATCTATGTTCTTTACCTCATAGTCTGAAGAGGCTTTACCAGGCTTGATCACCTTACAGGCAGAGAAAATAACTGTAAATATGGCGCTATGCATGAGGAAAAGTCAGTGTACCTCCCAATACATCCACGGTACGCCAGTCTACGTTGCGCATTGAATAGTTTTAGGAAATCGGTATGGTTGGGATACTCGAGACGTACGGATATCAACACATTCGTCACTGACTGTATCTGACTCTGCTTGCTACTTCCTAGCGCACCAAACTCTTCGTATAACAGCCGTTTACCAGAACTGAGCGCAATCGATTTGACAGCGTCAATGTGAGAAGCCACGTAAGAAGAATCCAAGTTGTAGTCATGCAGCGCCACTATCTGGATATTCTGGCAGCTGAAAGGGATACATACATTGACCGCGAGCATCGAGGAGTGAGACCGTTCATACCTGAAGAATTGAGATTGCGTCGATGTTGGCAAGTCGGTACCCCCACCAGTCGATATTTGAATTCCTATATTGCCCAAAACGGAGCGAATAACATTTGCCCGATCACACCTTGGAAAATTCGTACCAATTGTATACCTGGCATAAAAAACGATGCTCACCACCAGTTGGGAGCGACTTGATTCATGTGGCCCATCCCTAGTGGCCACCGTATTGTGCCGGGATATCTGTCTACAAAACGAAGTGCTTACCTTCATTTTGTATCTCGAAGGAGAATATCGCGTCTGGTTTTGCATTTTTGTTTGAGACAGCAATTGCAAGCAATAAGTTCTAAAGAACTAAAGAACGACTTACCGGAAAGTTGGCTCCAGGGAACACCGAAGCTTGGAGAGCGAAAGTTGAGAATATGCCTCAAACGGTTATCGAACTACACATAAGAGGTTGGGTATTGGGAAAAAACAAGGTGGTAAATCATTACGTCGGCTATAGCATTTGCGTTTGTGTAGAATTTTGAAGAGTCTGGTACACCGTTTATACAACCTGTCACTGGAAGTCCATACTTTCCGACGTATGCGTCAGTGTCCCAGCATCCAAGGGCATAGCTACGAGTCGCATTAGAAAATGAGGTCCAACCTGACTCGCTCATACCGGTCATGCATCGCAATGATTAGCTTGATATCTGTTGAGAGTCAAACCAACATAGTTGGCTAGTTCGTTGCGCATACATACCCCTAGAACGGGCCTCTGCAGCCAGAACATCTATCTGCTTGAGAATGGTGTCATCGTAGGATCCAACTGAGGAAGGGTGTGAATGAATGGCTCCTAGTGAGGGAACAAACCTAACCAGTAACTGTTTCTAGGTCATTAACTGCTTTGGCACTAGACCCTTTAGCGCCAGCCGCTACCCGAGTGATGAACACGCGCAGAACTAGTATATTGGCTCCATGATCAGAGGGGGCTCAAGGGATTCGCTGATCGTAACATACGCTTCATGTCAGCGCTTTTCATGGTATCAAGTACCACAGCTCGGTCGGCGGCCTAATTATGATTTTGTCCTCATGAGGCCCTTGTTACCACGGCCGAGAGCACACGACATACTGATAATGTATGTAGAAAGTAGGAGTTTGCCCCAGCAAAATCATTTGCTGCAACTAGGGTAAGAGCTACCGAAAACAACAAGAGGGCCTGGAGGATAATCATCGAGGCAGTGGAGGTCAGGAAACAGAGTCCTCTCCATTTAAGTTTCATCTGACTGATTTTGTTCCCAAGTCACTAGTGATCATGATCAATAGGTCAGTCAGAGGATCTGGTTCATGTGCAATTGGAAGCAGGAAAAGGGCTTTCGGTCAGGCGACTTGAAGTCATATAGTAAAGGGCATCAGCTGCCTAGTCGTCACGTAGTAATACTCATGTGTAGCATCGGTGCCATATGTACATGTGTGGGTTGTGAGTGCGAGTGTGAGTGCGAAGACGAATGTGTAGCTACTTCGCCATTACGTAATGATTACTCTCCATCTTTAGGCTGCCATGTCGCTTCTCATTGGTCCGGTTTCCGGCGCTCTGGTAGCTGGCGGGGTAGGCATCCGTTGACCTGTATCCAGTACATTCTTGTAATTGCTTACATTCAGGTCTATTATGGCTTTTCCAACTTGATTCGCTCGAGGTATGTATCCATAAACTTGTATAACATGTGCTGAGATTGATCATTCACTAGAACGGAACAACATCAACGAGAGTACGAATCCATAAATATGGAATTAGGACATATTTAACAACTCTCGCTGCATTACAGTCTACATGCTCTCAGTGTTCAATTAGTGGAAACACCAGCACTCGTCCAAGCACCCCCTTCAGCCGCATCTCGTATCCCAAAGTCACCATTCGCGTCACAGATCGCAGCTCAATGGAATCAGGAACTAAGGTATCTGTTTATGGGGTTCTGGAGCTGGGATCAGAAAGCACAAGATTGGGGGAGGAAGCTACTGTACGGGCGGGGTAACAATCATGCTCCTACTCCAACCCAAGAAAACCAAAGATCAGCGTGATCAGGGTTTTGTGTTATATATTAATAGTTCTTAGATACCTGATAGTCCTTCACTTATTAACTAGCCCCTTAGAGGTCACCTGGGCTGTTACTTTTACATACCCCCGATTCTCATATGCTGTGTATCGCTGGCGACGCTTGTTCCATCATGATAACGGCCATAACAAGTACACAATTTCAGCATTGAGTAAGAGGAACAATTGCAATACAAACATCTAAAATAAAAACAAAGCCACTACATCATGGGCTACTGCCCATAACCCTGTCGATACTGATAGCCCTGTTGTTGCTGGGGTGGTGGCGGCAGCGGAGCACTATACTGATATGGTTGCTGTTGCTGCTGGTGCTGCTGTTGTTGTGAAGGTGGAGGCAGCGGAAAACTGCCCATGTGTTGTTGATGTTGTGGCTGTTGGTGGTGTTGTTGTGGTTGGTACGGGTAAGCTTCTTGCCGTGCAGGTTGCGCTGGGGTCGGTGGTAGCGTTGAAGTTGACCAGTCCGACCGCTCGTGCTGTTGTTGGAGAGTATGGTCATACGATCTCTGCTGCTGCTGTTGCTGTGCTTGTTGTTGTCCATAAGAGCCTTGCTGATGTGGTTGTGTTTTCCCTGGCGGGTCAAACATACCTAGGCTGGTATATGGGTCATTCGATGCAGATTGAGGTGTATAGAAGGACGTTTGTGAAGGGCGAGGAGGTGGTGGTGGGAGGAATGACGGAGGAGGTACGGGCTGCCCATACCCCGGCTGCTGTTGTCGCTGAGGCGGAGGCGATTGTGTCTGATATTGTTGAGTAGGTTGATACAATGGAGGCGGAGTTTGATAATGATGTGTTGGCGGTGGCGGTGGAGGGCTAAAAGGCGAAGGGAGAGAACTCCCGTATAAACCCCGAGGGCCATCCCCGCTATAAGACTGGTGTTGTGAACTTGTAGGGGACGAGCCCCCATTGTAGCGCAGCTGCTGGGCGGGCTGAGATACAGGGTTATGCCATTTAGGTGTACTGGATCCGTGTAAACTCATCGACGAAAACGATTGATCTAAACTCGGTTTCGCCGGAGGTGGTGGCACAGGTGGTGGCCTGGCCGCCAGCGGTGGGGGAGCAGCCGACGATAACCGCTTCTCTGCTTCTAGTTTCGCGACGAGCCCCTCGCGTTCACTTTTTCGGCTAGACACGAAGCTACGCGTCTCGGAACGCAGTTTATTGGTCAATTGAGTCAGTTCCGTGTAGAATTGTAGACCTTTCGCGATCCCATCGCGTACTTCCATGTATCCGTCTTTGGCATTCGCGAAACGTCTCACAGTATCTTTCTTGTTCCGTTCGCGTTCATCCCATTTCCGTGCACCTTGTCCACGACCAGCATGCTCCTTGAGGCCTTTCCATAGGACTGACATATCATGCAGAGCTATTTCCTGCGCATGCACCGTCGCTGCAAGCCGCTGCTGGTATGGTCGGAACTTTTCAAGCTCAGCAGCGAAGAGTGTAGGCTCCACTCCCGTGTTGCGTCGATTGAGTAGTAGTATATGAGAAACATCATCAGATTGAACCTAAAAATGCAGCGTTAACTCTATTTTTTAAGGGCTGTTAACTAAGTAGTACCTTCTCCTTGAGGTCTTTGAGCACCTCGTTCCTTTCCCTAGAAATCTTATTCAGCTTCCCGAGGCGGTCCTCAATTTCTGCTACCCAGCCGCCAATCTTGGCACGCTCAGCCGCATCGTCAGCCTCGTTCCCAGCGTCGAGATCCAACAGATGTTCTTCAGTACTGCCTCCGCGCTCACGAAACAGTTGTTCGACCGCAGGGCTCTGCAGTAACTGTATTTCGGGCCTCACCTGATTCCACAAAGCCAAAACCTGCCCATCAGAAGTCCCTGCCGCATCCAACGCCGTAAGATGGGACTTGAGGTCTTGCCTCATTGGCTTCGAGTGTCCTGCGCTAGGGTCTTGAGTCCACTTGTGCTCCCACTTGACCCTCATCTCCTCACAATCCCTGCTCTCAATCTCGAGATCGCGCTCAATTCCTTGCAGTCCATCTTTAACCGAGTCCTTGAGCCTGTTGAGTTCCCGTAACATGCCTTCAACCCCTTCTCTTTGTTCCAGTAATGCAATTTCGTCTTTCCACCTTTGAACTTCAACTGGAACCTCGTCTTCTCTACCCACAGCGCCCTCTGCCATAGCGCGGTACCGCACAATACCCTCCTTGATACCCATTGCGTCCAACGCACTGTGCACTTTACCCTCCGCACCCTCAGCGTTCTCCACTTCGGCTCGCACAAGCTTCGCTTTCTCCTCCGAGTACACACTCGCACTCTCGTGCACACTCAACGGTACAAGTCTCGCAAACACATCAGGTCCGATGGTCTTCTGGACCTCTGGCGCGCCGTATACCTCGTGGATGGGTACGGGCTGTGCAACTTGCATGCCTTCGATCTTTGGTAACGATTCCGGGGAAGGGAGAATTGCATTGTAGATGAGATCGTTCTCGCGACTGGCTTCAGTCTTGCGCTCCGTACATAAGGTAGAGTGGGTCTTGACGAGGGCAAGGAGGGCAGGCCCTGCATCGGCGGGAAGCGTAGGTGACATAGATGGAACAAAAGATGAAGAGAAGGGCGTAGCATTGCGCACAGCTTCTTTTGCGAGGTTGTCAGCAAGTGTGAAGCGTACGAGAGCTTCGCCGTGCTTTGATGCGGCGTTGTCAGCGAGCCCTCGATAATAATGTGATAGTGATGAAAAGTATTTCGCTTTGACCTTGATAGAGACTTAGTATGGATATGCGTACGCAAGTGAGGATGTAGTAGGCTTACTTGTACGAGCGTAACCCAGTTGCGATCGAATATGCCCTTTCCCATAAATTCTTTGACTTCCTCACTTAGGGTAGTGTACATTGTGGCTGTCTGCGCTCCGATCTTTGCCACCAGTGCGTTCGCCTTCCTTTCATCTACGCATTTCTCGAAAAAGACCTCCGTGGCCTGCGCAAGTATTACGATGGACAGAAACTTTATGACGTCGCGGGAAAGATCAGTTGATGGCGCATGTAAGAAGTTTTCATTGATATATGTGAGCATACCCGCACAGGTACGGAAGTAGTAGAACGCGCGTTTGGTGCCCTCTGGATCAGAGCGGCTCTGGGATGCCGCGATAGCAGAATGTGTGGCTGCAATTTGGAATAAGATCGACGCCTTCTCGAACGCGATGGAAGTTTGAGTTGTGAGCTTGCTCGTAAAAGCATCGTGCCATGGAAACGTCACTTTGATCTCCGAGAAACGCAGCTCCAGTAATTCAAGCTGGCCAAAGTATTTGTAGAGAAGATCCCTGGCTATGAGAATTGTTAGTGAAACACCAGTAGATATAGGATATGCCTGGCACTCACCTGTAAGGTCGCTTCCAGCCCCACGTACAGCATCCTGCCGACATCTCTGGAGAGCAGCACATTCGGCGGCGTAGTTATCTGGGTTCTCGCCGTAAGATTGGGCAATTAGATTGCGAATAGGTGTTGTCCAATCGACCTCGTCTGTAAGTTTCTTCGGAATGCATACCATTGGAGACTGGTTTGCCATTGTGATGAGGAGTTAATGGCTAGGAGGGAGGGGATATGGGCGCAGCAGCAAGAGCGGTGTGACACAAGCCCTGAGCGGAATTGGGTCACGGTAAATCCCGGTCTTTCTTGCTCCTCTACCATGTCTTCAACGAATTCAACGTCCAGCGAGGACATTATCGGCCAAAAGGTTTGCTCAGTTTACTCATTTTCATTATATACTACTTATCTGTGTTATACCGGCAGTACGACCGCTGCCGTAGGTTTTATTTACGCTCATAACTCAATGTCTTCACCTGACTTTACAACCAGTTGCGGATCTCCTGGTCAAAACGTATTGTCTAAATGTCTACTGCTTACATGAATCTGCAAATTCACTTTTTCTTCCAACAGTGGCGTCGGCTTCGGTGTAGGAGTTGTAGCTTCTGTCATCCTCTTCCGTCGTTAGTCCTCAAGTCATATTCCAAAACGTTTGAATGCTCATTAAGCTACCTAGGACGAACATGGCCTATTGCACTCACAACCGGTTTTGGTGCAGGCGCAGCATACGCTGATTGCGACCGCTCATTTAACCCTGCCAGAATACCTGGCACGCGCGTCATCTCCCCAGCTGAGTTGACTAAATAACCGGCGCTGAGATTGTTGATATCTACTGGGAAGAATGTGTGGATGATGGATCGTTTTTTTGGAGGGATCATAGCATTGAAGCCCCGAAGAGGTCGCTTTACACTTAAAATGGGAAGTTGAGGTTTGTCTGCAATGTGTATAGAGCTCAGTAATTTAGACCACACACCTTTACTGTTCACCACGACTCCCAGCTCCTTGGCTCGTAGTAACAGGCAACCTACGCTGAGGTTCTCCTAAGACGAGTCGTTTGTATAACACGACTGCTCCGAGAATCATTAGGAAGAACAGCTTCGGTCACAGGAAGACAATATTTTACACGTAGTGCCCACCATGATGGGAAGTGAAATGAACAGTATACGCATGCGGCGCACCCTTACAGGGAGTTTGGGCTTAGTAGCCATATTTTGAAGAGCAAGTTGTTGATTTGTCACGTGTCACCAATGCAGACAAGCTCTTTCCCCTGTAAAGCTAGAGTAATAGGAACGTTACACTGCATGTACTGCATGTGTTACATACTATTGTTGATTTCGGACATATTCCTCCTTCTACCTCATCAGGCACTCTACTAATTATGAGGGTCCGCTTCTCCACTGAGGATCGGGTTGAATGGGATCACTCGAAACATCTTGTTTCATACTCGATCATAATTGCATGGTGCTCTAAGTGCTCAGTTGGTCACAAGGAGGTAGCACTGGCTTGAGGCAGTGTATTTCGTCGGTGCACACCGCGTGCTTGTCTATCTTTTACTTCTGGCTTTCCTAAAATTGAATGACATTCGTCATTGAAGAAAAATATTCCAACCAGTCCGGTTCCAGAGTAACTCAGGAGTTTAAAACATCAAGGCTGCGACGAACACGGAAGGAGTAAAAAATATAGGAAAGTGCACGCTGATGTACATCCCTTCTTTGTATTCATTGCTCCATGATGTTACATAACTGATACTCCATGCTTGAGGAGACCGCTAACTCACATCAAAGTACCATCCTGAGCGGTTTCAGCGCTATGGCATTATATAAACCCCCAGTTCATAGCGCTTGCCTTATCAGTCCGACAGCCTATTAATCGATCGCCTCGCAAGTTCACAATGGCTAGCCAGTCACCGACCCTCTTTGAAGACGTTGCCTGGACGTGAGTCTACCACCTCCTTTATCTTTGAGCCGCACCCCTTACTTACTCTTGCATTCAGGATACGCACTAACGTAAGCAAAAATTATAGTATGCCAGGACCAGTGTGTAGATTCTTGGCTAGTATCTAGGATTTGCAAGCTTTACCATACTAGTTTGGGATCACATTGACACGTTCAGCACCGAAGTACAGCCATTTTTCCTTTCATCCTTGGTTAATTCATGATCTCGTAGGTTGAGTTCATATGGAAAGTCAAGGCAGAGAAACGCGGGCTCAGTAAGTCCCTCTCTTTTAAAGCAACCTTCATATGGTTTGTGTCTCATTGCGTCAAGTTGTGTATCTATTCCTCTTGGTACGTATTATATCTATTACCTCGTCGCACTACTGATCACACATGTTCAGAACCGATATTTGACACCTCTTGGCTTCATTATCAACATGTTCGGTAATGTTCGCTCACGCTAGCTTCGAGTGTTAGCCACCAACCGTTCTCTTTAGCATATCTATCCCCCGTTTGGACCCCAGAGGTAAGAGCACGACTGTGATTCTTTGCCGAATAGATCTCATCTCATAATCTGTTTAGAGGTTATTGTCTGTTTTCGCTCCTTGATACAGCACGTCTGAGAAAGTTCCAGATGTAACCACTTCGTCAGGTTCGAAGGCGCCATGACCATGATAGGTATCGAGATCGTTGGTGAGCATTGATGCAATCTTCCCGTTGGACAAAAATACGAAGACGGCCTGGAATAGCGATCATGATGTTGTTGCGAATTCATGCAATTTACTACCAGCGACGATGGGTAGTAGGCGGAGTTTTCTTCCTCCTAGTCGTCCAGATTGTCGTGAATGCTTGGCTGTTGACCCATGGAGAAGGTATTGTACTGCTTGTTCTGTGATATGTATTCTAACGAGGCCGTGGTCGATTGAAGCCGTGATACACAACCCACAATCCGGCGTACGATGTATGTAGTTGTTTCCCCACATGAAGAATGATGGATGACACTCCTACCTAGCTTGTACCATGATTTTCGATCCTGAGATGTTAGTCTTACGCTCTCATAAGGTTCTGTAGCTAACAAACCTTCTACCAGGAATATTGCGGCATCTACGTCAGCATGGCTACCCCTATTGTATGATACAGTTGTTCTGGGTTTAACCGTATACCACGCCATTCCTGCGTTGCGCAGTCGGGACACGACTTTTCTCATGAAACGAATCCTTCAAGACGGCCTGATATATTACGCGTAAGTCAGGATGCTAGGGTTGAACAGTAGACTCATCAAAATGTTTTACAGCTGTATATGTGCTGTGACCCTTGTTCTCACTATTATGATCATCGCTGCTCCCCCTGGACTAAAAAACATCACAGCCCAGTATGTTATCTTATGTCTTCCTTCAAATCAGTCGAATGTTTACAATGAGCTCTGTCCAGGCTGGAGCTACTGTAAGTCGCGTCTAGATCACTCCTCCGATAAACGCTGATTGTCTTGTATCACAGCTTGACTGTAAGCATGAGATGTCTTGTGGCTTTTTCGAGGCCTCTAACAGGAATTCATGATCAGGTTACGATGATGTCACGTATAACGCTCAACTTGAGGAAGTCAGCCCGCAAATTAGAATCAATTGTATCGAATGGAGCGGGGCTCCAAGCAAACAATATACCGATGTACCAAGTAAGAAGGCCAAACGTTCATAAGACATGGTTTGGCTCTTCTCTAGAAGAGATTGATTAGCGCCCGCCTTTGAGACAATTGGTATACTAATATGTGCTGTGTAGTACCTCATTTAATCACTGTAACTGTAATTGCCTGTATGCTTGGTATCTTTGTCCATGCCTATCAACTATTCATAAGTAAAGATGAAGACGACATCTTTGGTTGACGATGAATAGGCGAAGTGCCATCGCACGTCGTAGTCGTAGATGTAATATACTTTTACGCATATCCTAAACAAGATGATCAGTCACACACATGGGCCACATGTCACACAACCCAACCATACAATTTCTTTCTAATTCTATTTCCTACCACGTCGCATATACAGCAAATCCTTTAATCCAGCTCAAACTCCAAAATGAACAAATGGAACCCATTGATGATATGGTGAACCGCTTCTCCTCAGCTCTCGAACGGCTTTGTGCAATCCTTCAGCAGCCCGCGTCACGTCTGGCTCGCCACCGCCCTTTGAAATTTCTGCAAACGCCCTTTCAGCAACCCGAGATCTAACCGCATCATCCGTACTCCACAAAGTTCCAATAGCGCCTTGAAACCCTGCCGTGATAAACTCACTAGCCAGCTGCGCGTCAACGAGCGAGGCGTCCCCCGTCTCACAGGCAGATAGGAAAACGAGTTTAGCCATAGGAAGATTCAAACTCAGTGTCTGACCCAACTCGAGTCTCCCATCAGCGAGCATCAACGCACTTTTCAGTGGATTAATGGTGTCCCGTTGACTGCGACAGGCTATATGAAGCCAGGCAGAGGTCTGAATGCGTTCAAGCACATCGTTGACGGTGCTTCCCGAACCCACAAACTGGACTACGTTTGTGCCTAGGCCTGGCTTTATTCCCTTAACCTCCGGCGTATGTTTGGATCCCCTAGCCCGCAAGAGTTCATTGAGGGTCGGTGTGTATGATTGGATATACGGGCTGTCAACACCTGCTGCTGCGTGGATGGGAAGAGGAGCGAAGGGTCCTGTCTTGCACCACCAGATTCGACCTCCGTGAACACCGTTCTACGCAAAGCCCGTTAACGGGAAACGCCACCACAGCTTTGAACCCATACCTTTCTGAGAAATTCAAACACTGGCTTGACTACTACGGTCCACAACTCAGAGAGCATATTGCCTATGTGATCTATGCCTCTGACATTGTTCACAGGTTTAAGCCCATCACCCCCGGGAGCTGGCCTTGAAACCTCCTTCGCCCTGAGCCCCGCTTTGAGCTGCCCAAGCCACTTTGGGGCTATTTCGGGAGTAAATGTGGGGAGAGGAACAACTTGCGGCTGTTTCGCCGGAGAAATCATGATGATGGCATCAGTCTTGGTGGGAGTGTAGTTGAGCATAATTACTGTCCCAAAAGCTGCCACTTCTGATAGTTGTTTATATGAAGGGGATACCATAAAGTCACCAAACCCATCGAAAGATCTGATCTTAGAGATCAAACTGTCCCTCTCGGAAGCTTTGGAGATGTAGTTGGTATTATGTGCGGGATATGGAGCCTCCCAAGAGATCGTTTTGTTGGCCACCAAGTCCTGCGAGAGGTGCTTGAGTTTAGCAGCAGCCTGAGGGTAAGCTGCAGAGAGCGTGCCCCCCTCTGCCTTAGGTTGTAGAGATTCCCGCCCCCCTTCGAAGAACACGATAGCTTTGTCAAGATTGCCAAGGGTAATGGCGGTAGCTGCCGCTAACTGGAATACGAAGCTAACTAGGTGGGGTTTCAACTCACTAGGAAAATTGCCTTCCCAGAGAACCTCAGGTAAGAGCTCAGCCGCCCTAGCAGCGGCACGACAGAATAGCTCCGAATCGTGTTGCCTAGTATAATTCGCGACATACGTTGCTGCAATGAACAGGTCTTCGGGATGGCCAACCCGTGGCAAGAGGGCCATATCTGAGAAGTACCTGAGGTGGCTGTAATCTTCAGGATGCTTTGTCTGCTCATATCTGTGCTTGTAAGCTCTGGCTAGATCCATGTACCAGAGACAAATATGTGGGTAATCAGTAGGCGCTCCTTTGACAGCTAGCTGGTAGTGCTTTTTTGCATCCTCTATATGGCTGGGTTCGCCTAAGTTTACGTACCGGACGACGTAGAACTCGGCGACCTCCGCTTGTAAGCGGAACCAGTTGGGATGATCTCGACCAATGGCTTCAAGGAGTAGCTTGTCGTATTGCAGGATGAATCCCAAACAGTCTTCTATGCCGCCTCGCCCCGAGGTGTGCTTCTGGAGGCGTTCTTTGTAACCAGAGGTAAGGGCCACGAGGCGCGTGATACGGTCGGGGTGACCAGCTGGTGTAGAATCCACTACGATTCTATGGTGTTCGAGGCTCTTTGAGAGATCGTCCAATGTGCCTAACTTTTTATATCTTTCATCATACAGTTTACAGAGAAATAGTTGGAAAGCGGAATAATCAGGATGATCTCTAGGTGTTTTTGCCAGAAGCAACGTCGTTAACTTCAGCGATTCCTCGGCATCGCTCAGGTCTTCTGTTTGACGGTAACGCTGATAGTATAGAGTCACAGCGCAGTTCTGAAGTGCGGTCAGTTCTTGAAGATTTGGTTTCCCATTGATAGCTGTTTGGCAACAGCTCAAAGCTGCTCTGAGGCTTTCCAAGCTCCCGGACATGCTGAAATGGGTGGAGTAAGAATTGATTAAAGTGGTCTGGCGTTTGAAGAGTTTGGAATCATCTCCGAATGTGTTCTCCAGAGCTAATTTGTTGAATTGTAGACCCTCCTCGAAATTGCCGAAACCAGGTAGTGTTCCGTGTGTGACCATTAAACAAATTGCGAGTTGCTCCTGGCACGCCGCAAGGCTAACGCGGCCTTCTCGACCCATGTTCTGTACCACTTGGCGTAGCAGTTCGATAGAGCGGTCAAGGTCAAAGACCTCTCGAAATTGGGCATTTCTCTCAAGGCGCGTTTTAATGAGGACATCTTGAAGATTACGCAGCGAAGGATGATCGGGGGGCATCGCTTCGAGTGCCAATTCGTGATACTTTATAGCGTTAACCGAATCGAGGTACATTTTATATCTCTTGTAGCGATTTCCGTGGACAAGGGCCAGCGCATATCGAAGGTCAGGTAGACTGGGGTGGCCCACAGGCGTGTACTCAAGTGCTAGTTTACTATGAAGTAGTGCAAATTCAAGGTCCTGAAGCCTTCCGAATCGGGTATAGAGGGTCGAATGCGCGTCCATTAAGCACGCGTGGCATATTGGGAGGTCAGGATCACCTCGGGTCATACTATCTAGGGCAGTAACATGGAAGCGTACTGCATCCTCAATTAGCTCCTCTATACCGTATGTCCGGTAGAAGGCTGCGTATAACGCGGCGCGTACTACGTAGAGGGGTTGGTGCGTGGGGTGATGTCTACTAACAGCCTCAAGCTGACATAACATGGCGTCTCGTAGGAATTTAATTTCTGCTTGTCGTCCATAGATATTTTCGGGAGTGCTTTGAATGGCTGCTTTGAGATAATTGATAGTAGCATAAAGGTCGCCCAGGTTTCCATGCTGTTGAAAGCGCGAATAATGGTCCTTTGCTAATTTTGAATATCTTTCGGCCAAATCTGGGCCATTGGGGGCCGTAATCCGTTCCTGGAGAGGCCCTGTGTGACCTATGTTCAAGTCGTCGAGCACACTGGGTGCCTCGTAGATATTTGTGAGAATCCCCTGCTCATTCTTATTACATCTTGGATTAAGTCTTCGAATTGAAAGGAGCAAATTTGAAGCCTTACAGTATTTATATCATCGGTAGATCGATTAGCCTTTGAGGGCTTTGAGCCATCATCAATGCTGTTAATAGATTTAGCCTATTAAAGTAGCTTGCTGTATTGATCAACCTACACTGGCTGGTCATCATCGTCGGCCACTGTCATATTCGCTCAACAAGTCGAGGGATACAACTCAGATTACAATACAAAGAACACAAAGAACAAGTTTGTTGTCGGATGTTTTGCATCCATTAGCCGGATGGATTGAAGGCTGAAGTAGGTGGCACCTTTGCGTGGCCCATTCAAATGTTTTTTATGTCCATAAGACTGGGTCGTAGATAAGTTATTCAAGTGCTGTAGCATACAATCATAGTTCACCATCATAGGCGACAGCGATTCCTTGTGCTGCCTCCTTGCCCGCGTCCCTAAATCGCATGAGCGCCTCCCACGCTTTACCCGAGAAAATACTTTCCCTTGCCATTGTAGCCCCTTCTTTGTAGTCCGTGGCCTTTCCAGCGACAACTAGCAGCGCTGATGCATTGATCAACACTAGATCCAACAATGGCATTAACTTCTGTGGCACCTCCGTGCTGTCTCTCATCCCAAGTAGCTCTCTCAGGGTCTGTGCATTCACCTGTGGTGTCCCTCCCCTCACATCCCTCAATGGATGTCTCTTGACCCCAAACATTTCCGGGTTCAGTATAGTCTCCGTGATACCTCCGCTAGTGTCCAGCTGCCAAGCCCATGTTTCACCCGCGCAACTAATTTCATCTAGACCTTCAAAACCACATACCACTAACGCGCGTTCTACCCCGCCCTCACGAAGAGATTTTGCAAATGTGGCCCCTAGTTCGCGTTCTGACACGCCAAGAACCATGCCGCGTGGACGCGCTGGGTTTATTAGGGGCCCAAGGACGTTGAACATGGTGCGGAAGGGGAGATCGCGGCGGATAGGAGCTAATTGGGCCAGTGTTGGGTGGTAGTGAGGCGAAAGGATGAAGGTGAACGGAATCCGTGGGAGTGACGTAGATGTGCCTTGTGTAGGTGTAGCGAAAAGACAGTCTAGGGACTCGAGGAGGTCTGCAGAACCTGAGGAAGATGTCGAGGCACGACTACCATGCTAGAAAAAATAGAAGTGTCAACAATACGTCATTCCAAGAAAAACCCCTGTGTCCGCACCTTGATGACGCGAGCCCCAGCGCCCGCTGCTACTATTGCAGCTGCGGTGCTCACATTGAAGAGGTTGTAACCATCCCCTCCTGTCCCAACGATATCTACCAAAAAATCAGTATCGGATGCGTCCACTGCCACTTTGAGGGCCCGTGAACGAAGAACCGATGCAGCAATAGCAAGGGATTCCGGTCGGCGTTCTACGCGATTGATGTGAAGTGCGGTAAGAAATGCACCAGTCTGTGTCACATCGACAGCGTTTGGGGTGAAAATATAATTTAGTGCGAGTGCGAGATCTTTGGTGCTGAAGTACTCAGGCGTGTCGACAAGCCTCCTCAACAGAATCTCAAAGGTGTCTGGGGTGTGGATAAACTCTACCATCCTAATGGGAGGGGAGCAGGTCGAAAACTTGGAGGATCAACGTTCGGCCGCCCAGTTATTAGGAGTGAGTGACGCAAATTCGGATCTGACCCGGAGTGTTCTCGTTAACACGTGTCGTTATGGTGGGGCTTGCATTAGTTTGCGGCGTCGTATTGCTGATGAAGCTAAGTCTTCAATTGTTAGCCCACCATCTCACCCACTTCAAGGTCTGAAGCTAAGCGTTGACCCGTTCTTTGGACGGTGGAAGGAGAGCAGCCGAGTCACGTGCACAACCCTGATGCACGTCTACGTTGCTGTCATGGTCATTAGCTACGGAGAGCCAGGTAAGAGTATGCTCGGTGTCGAGTGGGCTAGTACTTACAAATGCGCCCATGAGATGACCATCAATGGTCTTTTACTCTGTCTCTTACTCTCAGGTTAATATGGCACCGCTCAACATGTATACGACTCGTCCTAGAAGAACACGAACAGGTTTTGCAACGTGGGCCACTACCCTCCGGTATGACAGACGTCAGACCTCGAAGAAGGATCATTTGGGTTGAAGGTCAAGAAGCGATCTGCACATCAGTTGTGCTAAGCAATTTAAAGGAAAGGAAAGGCCCACAAGGGATCGGCGTTACGATCACTACAACAGTCAGGGACCCAGTGATACCGTTATAGAAATGTCAATGGCCGAGACCCTTGAACCATCGGTAATGTAAATCGCACGAGATGTACATGCCAATGCCTCAAAGGCTTCCCAAAGAGCAACATTTTGGCCAGGTATATCTGCTTGCAGCAGATTCTGGGGCCGCTTGTGATGACCGCCAAAAAAGAAAAAGGGGCCACCGGTGTATATATGACCGTAGTGATGGGAGCAAAAAGTGTTGCCCTCCCGGAATTGAATATTGAACACGTGTGCATCATCTCTGCAATTTTGATATCTAATTGCGCTAAACCAGGCCCGAAATCAAGATGTCGGACTTGAGCTCTGCATGAAAGCAAGTCGAAATGGGATTACTTGTCCTGCTATTTCCTTGGTTCTTGAGGATATTAAGTAGGGCTGGGTTAAAAATAGGGATGTTAAAAACAAAGTAGTTTTTCACATGTTTTTAACGTGTTAAAAACATTTTCAACATTGGAGTCCCAAATGTGCCATGTGAAAAATGTGAAAAATATAATGATGTATCCAGCCAAGTCTGAGTGATGAGCAGGCTCCTTAAACCAGCCGCGACCTGCGCCCGAAGAGCCCCGATATCTTATCACCTATCGGTGATGTTTGGTTAAACCAAACAACGAAATCTAACGACTCGACGAGCGCAGCGAGCGGCTGGCTTTTTGTCCCCTTAGGTCAGCGGCGTTATCAATGAAAACATGATCCCAACAGTTGAGACTCAAAAAAAAATGAAACCCTAGAATCAGTCTTAATTAACTAGTGCCAATGTACTGTGATTGTCACATTATATAACTTCTTTTCAGTGTGTATGCCCAACAATGATGCCGACAACCTGTCTCAGAAGTGGACTCCCGGTGCCAATCAAACAATTGAAATCTTGTCCAGCAAAAGTTTAAGGACCTTTAGATCTGCTGACAGCAAACATTCAAGCAATGCCCATAGGTGAGGGGCATACTGTTGCATCTGGCTTGCTATAGTTTCAATAAGCCTTAATATTATTAAGGCTTATTGAAACTTCGCCTCTCCATGGACCCGGCGTCGTACGGCATCAGAGCCATCAAAATAATATATAATTATAGGACCTATGTAGGTATGTAGTCGTGTGCGATTCCCTATTCATAGCTGGCCTCATTAACAAACTCTCTCGGGGCCTATCAGCCCAGTCACATATTGCACTCAATCGGAGGGATGATCAAGCGTTTGGCACGACATACAACTAAGTAAGGGAGAGATGAGACCTAGAGATCCAGCAAACTTTAAGAAAATCTGTGAGCTGTCTGACTGGATTCTTCTTTTCGTCAGTCCTGAGAACGCTATCCACTTCACACTACAGACCCATTACTCATACCTTGCATTGGCTTCTGGTTACCTTTCCCGGCATCCATCTCAAACCCTTGGACTTAATGAGGTACCACCGGAAAATCCGCGGCTCGTGCTAAAGACTGGTTTGGCCGGTCGAGCGAAATCAACTTGGCGGAGGTTTACAAGAGTGAAATTCGTGACGCGGCCCCTGTAAGGGAATGAGCTTATTTGAGAACATTTGAAAATCGAGTCACTTTTCTGTAGATATTCACCACATGGACGCGGCATGGGATGGGGAAAAGGAACAGGCCTGGCTTACAAAGAACTGGTGAGCTATTTTCTGACCATCAAGGCCATAAGTTTGGGTTTTCCAATGCTGGACTGTTCTACGTGTCTGGTCACACTTGCAATATAGACTTATACTGGTATTGGCGAGGATTCAAACAAGTATGGCTTCAAAACTAGTGATGCATTGGCGCGACTGTAGTTCGGGATTGGCTATCCAAGCCAATTTAAACGTACTAGAAAAACCAGATATGGGTCGGTCGATGTTTATGAAGTTGTAGGATGACATACTAGGGAAGATGGTACGCCGCTTGAACCAGGATCTGAGGATCTGATCTCCCTCTGTAATGAGGCTTCTCTCGAGCTCTTACGCGTTATATCTCTTCTTTTCTTTTTTATAAATTCCCACTTTGTGGTAGAGATGCTGGACACATCTCGGACTGTGTTAAAATGGTTCGGAAGGTGTCATCCAACCACTTGCGGAATGTTTTGTAGCACTTTCCAATCGCAAAACATTATGCTGCTTGAGCTAAGATTGGAACAAACTGGGATAGAAGTTGTGAGCTTTCACGTCACTCTTGCTTTCATCATAACATGGCTATTTCTTGCAATTCTCATTAGGGTTGGGAAATTGGGCATGGATCTGTATGAGTATTCACTGTACT
>JABCKK010007979.1:0-36642 GCA_018221785.1 Calocybe gangraenosa
TTCGAGCCGCTCTCTATCAGATCCCTGAGTTTACTGCGACAACATGGATCTCACAGTGAAGACGAGGACGAGGACTCTGTTTCCGCAATTGTTAGCCACCTCGGCTCACTGCTAAGTAATGTCACCCCAGCTGATTCATCTCTTCCTGTCGCCCCCCTCCACACGTCATTCCGTGACTTTCTTACCGACGAGAAAAAGAGCGGGGAGTTCTGTGTTGACCTCAGGCAGGCCCATTATGATCTGGCCGATTATTGCCTTGGTCTAATGCTTGATAAGCTGAAATTTAACATTTGCGAACTCGGGTCATCATATATCGCCAATAAGGACGTTCTAGATCTTGAAGATCGCATTAAAAAGCATGTTCCCAAGGCGCTCTCGTACGCCTGTCGATTTTGGGACGACCATTTGGAACATCTTGAATTCACCCAGGGCCTATTTAACCGACTTGCAAAATTCTTCGACAAAGATTTCCTATCCTGGTTAGAGGTCCTCAGCCTCACTGGTGATGTTGCGGCTGCATCATCGGCGTTGTTGGTTTTGAAGACGTGGCTGGTGTCTGAGCAGTACGAGGTGGGTACATCTTCTATTTTTATTGAATAATGCATGTACCAACTATAGTCACAGTTCCCACATCCCTTGAGTAATAGGGTAGAGCAATTCAAGGAATTTATCAAGGACGCATCAACATTTGTGCGCTATTTTGGGATGCCCATAGCCAAGAGCGCGCCGCATATTTACGTCTCTTGCCTGCCGTTTGCGCCGACGTCTTCCTACGTGTCCAGGCAGTACGCTAAGCGAATTTCTCCTACACTATCGTTGGAACGCGGTCGATTGCCCGATTGGCCAGCTTTGGAGATGGTGATCCCAGCACATGGCTTTCCAGGGACTGTCTCATTTTCGCCTGACGGACTGCACATTATTTCAGGTTCTGGTGATGGCACAGTTCGGATGTGGCATGCGAGAACAGGAGAAATGGCAGGAGAACCATTTACTGGACATACCGAAGAAGTCTCGTCTGCCTCGTTCTCACCTGATGGGCAGCACATTATTTCAGGTTCTCATGATTGCACAATTCGGATGTGGAATGCGAGGATGGGACAGATGGTGGGAGAGCCATTTACTGGACACACTGACGCAGTCTTGTCTGTCTCGTTTTCGCCTGATGGGCGGAACATCATTTCAGGATCTTATGATCGCACAATTCGGATGTGGAATGTGAGAACGGGAAAGATGGTGGGAGAACCATTTACTGGACACACTAAAGCAGTCTCGTCTGTCTTGTTTTCACCTGATGGGCGGCACATTGTTTCAGGATCTCATGATTGCACAATTCGGATTTGGAATGCGAGAACGAGAGAGATGGCGGGAAAACCATTCACTGGACATACCGAAGAAGTCTCGTCTGTCTCGTTCTCACCTGATGGACTGCATATTGTTTCGTGTTCCTATGATCGCACAATTCGGATGTGGAATACGAGAACGGGAGAGATGGTAGGAGAACCAATCACCGGACACACTGAAGCTGTCTCGTCTGTCTCGTTCTCACTTGATGGGCAGCACATTGTTTCAGGAGCCCATGATTGCACAATTCGGATGTGGAATGCGAGAACGGGAGAGATGGTGAGAGAAATATTTGATGGTCACACCAATACAGCCTGGTCTGTCTCGTTCTCACCTGATGGACTCCATATTATTTCGTGTTCTTATGATCGCACAATTCGGATGTGGAATACGAGAATGGGAGAGATGATAGGAGAACCTTTTAAGGGACACACCGATATAGTCTGTTCTGTCTCATTCTCGCCTGATGGGCAGCACATTATTTCAGGTTCTCATGATTGCACAATTCGGATGTGGAATGCGAGAACGGGAGAAATAGCGGGAGAACCATTTACTGGACATACCAGTGCAGTCACGTCTGTCTCATTCTCGCCTGATGGGCGACACATTATTTCAGGCTCTTTCGATTGCACAATTCGGATGTGGAATGCGAGAACAGGAGAGATGGCAGGAGAACCATTTACTGGACACGCCAATGCAGTCACGTCTGTCTCATTTTCGCATGATGGGCAGCACATTATTTCAGGATCTCATGATCGCACAATTCGGATGTGGAATGCGAGAACGCGAGAAATGGTGGGAGAGCCATTTACTGGACACACCGATGCAGTCACGTCTGTGTCGTTCTCGCCTGATGGGCGGCACATTGTTTCAGGATCTCATGATCGCACAATTCGGATGTGGAATACAAGAACGAGAGAGATGGTGGGAAAACCATTTACTGGACATACTGGCGAAGTCTGCTCTGTGTCGTTCTCGCCTGATGGGCAGCACATTGTTTCGGGTTCCTTAGATCATACAATTCGGATGTGGAATACCAGAACGGGAGAGATGGTGGGGGAACCATTTACTGGACATTCCAACATAGTCTGGTCTGTCTCGTTCTCGCCTGATGGGCGGCACATTATTTCAGGTTCTCATGATTGCACAATTCGGATGTGGAATGCGAGGACGGGAGAGATGATGGGGGAACCATTTACTGGATACACCGAAGCAGTCTACTCTGTCTCATTCTCACCTGATGGGCAGCACGTCGTCTCAGCTTCCGATGATCAAACTCTTCAACTGTGCAACACTTTTACCAACTTGGCGAAGGAAGTTCCAATAGATGAAAGCCTCCACTTTACGGATCACTCCGTTATCAATGACGATGGTTGGATATATGGACCAAAGGGCGAGCTTTTTTTGTGGATTCCACAACTACATCGGGCCTCCCTCCATCGCCCCAGCACAGTGTGGGTCGCGGGCCCGCATGAAACTGTACTAGATCTCTCAAAATTCGTGCATGGTCGGAATTGGAGTCAATGTCTGGGTCAGGGCTAGGAATATGTACTGTATTGATCCTTATTGTTATGGGATGTTCATCATCGAACCGTTTAGTTTCAATCAGGCTAGTGGTTTTAGTGTTCTCGCGGTAACTAAACATATCAACTTGCTCGTCGATTCGTTGCTCTGTGCTACTGCCATGTATGTTGCCCTGTAATAGTTAAAACATGAACTTAAGTGAAAGTCGGTTCGCAAGTTATTATCAACGTTTATAACCACCTTCAAAATAGAGGAGCACGCGAAACGAAACCAAATGAGACAGATACTTGAGCATCCACTCACGCTCGTGTACTCTCATATAAAAGCACATACCTGGTTCAGGTGCATTGTTATATAGAACGAAAAACAAAGATGTACCAGTACCAGATAGTTGTCGACCTCGGTGTATTCATCCCGAACCATTATTGTACATATCCTGACCAAGTATATCCCTTAGGTTGACAAAGCGGGCTGTCGAAATGGAACAGCCTCCTGAACCCCCTCCTGTCAAACGCCTGCTGTCCCAGGTTCCACAGTGATATATATAGCTTGTATGCGATACGATGAAGTCTGATCGCTTCGTTGTCTCCGAGCTGTTGAACTGCAGTCATCGTTGGAGTGGGGCACGAGAAAAACTCACTGCTAACGACTAATTGTTAGCAGGGTCTCACAAAATGGTCACGCTTTTCTTGTTTTATTTTATCAGCCTCAACTAATCTAATCTAATCTACCTTTTACAATCACTCGTTGCCCACAACACACCGTTGCCTGGTAGAATGGCGCAGCATATCATAAGCTTTACCAGACCAATCTATAACTATCTAAACACATCTTGTACCTACCCCTTCTGTCTGTCTACGATCAGACAAGCTTGCTCGATTTCGCTAAGGGGTTACAGGATATCGGCGTTCGTTTGCTGGGTTCTGGCGAATAAGAGAGTCTGACATACCTATGTAGTGCGTACTCAACCTTTCGTCGCCTACCGTACTTCAATTGGCTACGGGGATGTCTCAGACATAACCCTATCCTGTAAAACGCATGAAAGTAGGGCCCCTCAATCGGTGTAACGACCGTAACAGAAGATCTCGTCTCTATTTTATTCACCCGAATCCCAGTCAAGACCCAATGATCCTTCACCTCCTCTCACAACCGATTCGATAGCCTCCGCAAGCTCTCTGAAAGCCAGCACCTCATCACTCAGTTCTTTGGGTGCTGACAAGTCTTTAATATCGGGATCAGCCATGCCAAGCGCTTTCTTCAACGCTTGTTCGCGATCGTTACCGTGTAGCGAGTTGATGGAAGTGAGCAGGGATTTGAGAGTTGAATGTGTAGAGAGGACTCTGCGGATGGTGGGGGAGGTGGCTTTGTCGGAACGAAAATAAAAGAAAAAAAAGTGAATCTTTTGTTATGATAGATAAGAAAAAGAGAGGCGAGGTACCTATGGCCTCGTATTGATGTAGTTGCAAAGTTTTGGGGTCGTCGCGTTTGAGAGGGTCAGGGTATATAGAGTCGTCCGGGATATAGGGCCACTTGAGAGAGGTGAGAGGTTTTAAAAGTTTAGGATCTTCCAGCGGGAGATCCTTGATGTCATTTTGAATGCCTAGAGGTGGAATTGATGATAAGCCCCATCCAGAAACATTTCAATAAACTAACTTTCGCGTGTAACTTCCACAGCGGCTTGAGGGCGATCCTGATCGGATCCTGAAGTCTGCTTTCCAGAGCAAGTCTCTTCTGCAGCAATCATCTCGTTTTTAAGAAGGATATTCAATTGTTCTCGGGTATATAAAACGCGTACCCTTATGCTTTTTGAAGCATGGTACGGAACAGCTATACAGAAGTTCAGTAATGCGGAGTTTTTGGGACAGGACGTGACGTACTAGTCCACTGAGCAGGCAGGGCAGCTATACTTTGACACAGTCGTCAAGCAGACTTGGCATTTGGCCGGTTTTCTGTGCGGCCCCATTCGTTATGCGTTCGCGTTAGAGCCTGCGCATGGTTAGCTGATGGCAAGCGTTGGTTTCCTTATTTGTACAACTGATATCGGTATGTTACAAATATAACCAAACAAACCTGAAATGGGAATCAAGTTGAACTTTGCTCTCCTAGTCTCAACAGCGAACACAAACACCTACCCCTCTACCTGAATACACGTTACATTACATTTTCAACATGCCAGCAGCAAGAACACAACCAAAGGCCTTTGTGCAGGGCACTTTACCTTTTGGTTCATCGAAACGCGTCTTGAACACACAAAACAACAAGAAGAGCTCCTCACAGACGACGAAGACACCAACGTTCCGGAAAACATCAAGCAGTGAGGATAGCAGCCCAGACACTATAGAGGCATTTAGTACTCGAGCGCCCTCTTCCGAAGATGACTCCATCGAAGAAGAACCAGCAAAGATAGAGCGGTTGACACCGCTTCCAGCCCGAAAACCAGAACTGGAAACACCCACCACCATTCTTCAGAACAAGAACATTATTGAGAGTCAAGAATCTACATCACTCCTGGAGCTTGATGACAAGGATCCTAAGTGGCGTAAGCACTATGAATTTGTCTTCAAACGAATGGGTGAAATGCGCCCCAGTGAGTTATATTACGCAGCGTATCGACCTCGTTGGTCAGCTAAATTCGTCATGCAGTACATGCCCAAGGGCAGACCAAGATCCACGAGATCTTGCGCGTGTTCGACATGTGAGAGCTAGTGTTTTTTTCTGATCCTATCACCAGTTTTCATGGAGCTTGTGGTCAGGTCTTATGAGTATGGGCCTTGTGTGGGCGTCAGTCGCCTTGAGCGATGGAAAAGGGCAGAAGCGTTGGGGCTTAATCCGCCACCTGAAGTATGTCATCCATCTTGTCATGTGTTTGTGGCTATAAACTGATTAACCACAGGTGGGAGAAATATTGACCACCCGACAAGGCACCGAACAAAGAGATTACAAGCAATCTGTGTTATTTGACGAAGTATGATTTACCGTGTCACAAGTCCCATTCTATGAGTTACCGTGTGAGTTTAAGCTTCTTTCTCGGCAACCTTACATTGTACACTTATGCATTAACTCAGCTGTTGCTTCGTTATCTATAATGCTTCCGGTTATTGTGTGCGCAGATCATAGCACCATATGTAACTATTCGTTCTAACAACAGTGCTTTGCTTATTTGTATGTATCCTACCTGATTCGAGAGCAAGGGAGAGATATCCCTATAATGTCACTTCATTCATCATGCCCGCGAGATCAGAGCCGCCATCAGTGATTGGCACTGGTGACGATATTCGATCCGATAGCCGTGTCAGCACTGCTTCCTTCCCAGGAGACAGACCACGCTAGGAAGATCGGACAGGCGACCGTTACGTCGTTCTTTTGACCTTGGTTGGTTAGTACTTTCCGGGGCCTGTGTGGATATTGTTCATCACCACAACCCGTTGTAGCCTCTGGTTCACGTCTGTTCACGCGGGCTCCCATGACCAGCACCTTTGCTTATACTATAAGGGGCTAATTTGTTTCATGGGTCTCATTGGGGTATCTTCTTCGTGTTGTCAGACGATGCGCTTTGGGCTCTGACGTCCGGCATTTGCACAGTATCCACTATCAACAACAAATATTAACCGGTACAACCCTCCTTTGAGCATGTGCGGTCTGTGTTCCGGGATAATCGATTCTCCTAACTTACCATTATAAACACTCTTCGGGCTTTGATTGACCGCATAAGCCCATCATATCCAACATTTGAAGTCATCCTACCATTTGGCTAATGCCCATAAGCACTACCAAGACGACGGAGGTCGATGTCCTCATCATCGGAGCCGGCCCAGCTGGCCTTATGGCATGCAATGCTCTTGCAAGGGCAGGTATCAACGTCAAAATTGTGGATAAACGGTAAGTTGAGAGGTCATTGATACCAATAAGGAAAAACGCTTACTGGTCGTAGGCCTAATAAGGTGGCGAAAGGTCATGCAGATGGAATTCAACCCAGGATGATCGAAGTCCTTGAGGTCAGCCTCACATCCATTTGGGAAAGTATATCAAAATTAAACACCCCATGTCAAAGAGCTATGGTCTCGCCCGGCGTTTGTTGGACCAAGCGAACCAGTTGCACCTCACAGTAGGCGTCATTTTTCTTGAATACCATGCAGTAGATATCGAAACATCCATCAGGCCTTCTACAATCCTAATCCTATCACAGGAGAGATTGAGGTGGGTAGATAGCGTTGTTGTTACCTTCTAACGTACTCACCTACAATGTCTCTTTAGCTAACCGAAAGGGTCCCGGACGTGTCGGAAACCTCTACCCCATACCCCTTCGAGGTATGTCCGTCGTGGTCTGCTTTATCTCATTAATCCATCTCGTAGGCTACATTGCATCAAGGCGCGATTGAAGAAATCTTTATTGATTCCATGAGAGAATCAGGCGTGGAAATCGAGCGTCCTGTGGTACCACTGTCGATTGAAATATCGGCATCCGAGAAACACCGAAAGAATCTCGACGCGCGTCCTGTCCGGGTGAGTAACGGTCGGGTACTCGAGGTATCTCCATCTCGGTCTCATAAATCGGGCCTAGGTAGTGCTGAAGCATATGGCGGCCCTTGAGGGGCAAACGGACACCGAGGTTGTATACGCGAAATACGTATTAGGAGGGGACGGTAAGTGATTTCCACTAAAGCCAGGGAACAAGGCTAAGAAATATATGTCAGGGGCCCACTCATGGGTCCGGAAGGCACTAGACATCAAAATGGAAGGGGAGCAGACTGACTTCGTGTGGGGTGTCGTTGACATGATCCCGGACACTGACTTCCCCGACATTCGAACTAAATGCGCTATACATTCGAACCATGGCTCATGTATGATCATCCCCCGAGAGGGCGATATGGTTCGACTCTATATCCAGCTGGGAAGCAGCGACGCGGTCAATGCGATCAACGGTCGCGTGGATAAAGACAAAATAGATCCTGAAAAGCTGCTAGATGTGAGCGGATTGTCCTTTCACTCCATGCAGCTCCGCTGAACGAACAAGGTCGCACGGCGATCCCTAGCTCCGTATGTTATTAGAACTCCAAAGCACATTGACTGGTGGACAATCTACAGAAGTGAGTTCTGGTGATTATAAGTTTCTACTCAGATTTCACGATGGTTTCAGTTGGTCAGCGTGTCGCGGCGCAGTATTCTGTTGATGAGCGCGTGTTTATTGCTGGGGATGCTTGCCACACGCATTCTCCTAAAGCAGGTACGTTTTTTCTTGTGGGTGGCATCGCTCAATCACTTATGTTTTGCTGCAGGGCAAGGAATGAATGCCAGCATGAACGATAGTCACAATCTTGGTTGGTATTCTTAGCTATCCAACAATAGCCTGCAGATTGATCAAAACCTTCTTCAGCATGGAAGCTCATTCACGTTATGAGAGGGTGGGCAAATCCCTCAATACTGAAAACTGTTCGGGTGTTGTCTGTACCATATTTGATACTATATTGACAGTGCTATAGTACGAGCTCGAGCGGAGGAGGTTTGCGGTAGACCTCATCAATTTCGATAAACAATACGCAAAAATGTTCTCTGGGAAGATCAAAACAGCTGAAACACAAGACGGTATCTCACCTGAAGAGTTTACACGGCATGTATTGGCTAGTGGCCATCATATATGCCAGCGTATAACACTTCATCTTTCTAAATAGGGTGTTTCAGTCTTTTGGTGGATTAACAAGCGGTGCTGGTGTCTGCTACCAAGAGTCCTCGATCGTCAACACGCAGCATCAATCGAAAGCACCAAAGCTTATTATTGGCAAACGTGTGCCATCGCAAATAGTTATGCGCGCTGCCGACTCTCGCTCTTTCGAACTTCAAAATCTTTTACCTTCCGATACCCGCTTTAAAGTTCTTATCTTTACTGGCGATATATATAATAGGCTACAGAAGACCCGATTAAATGAATGCGCCGAGGAAATGAGCGCAGATAATAGCTTTCTCAGGCGTTACCCCTCGGCGTCAGATTCCGTCGCAGCATTTGATGTTCTGGCAATCGTTTTCAAGGCTGATATCATACGCCAAAGTGACTTTCCGGAGCTTTTTAGATCACATTGGAGCAAGTACGTCTCTATTATTGTTCTGTCGCCGTATGTATGTGAAACTAATCTATGGGGGAAGAATCCATATTGATAACAAAGAATTGGGAGGAACAAGAGGCGGAGACGCGTATGCGAAGTTCGGGGTTGATGCTGCTGGTGCAATTGTCATTGTCCGACCAGATGGTTATGTGGGCACCATTGCGCCTCTGGATCGCGTCGCTGATGTTAATGCTTACTTTGCTCAAATCGGAAAATGAACGCTGTTTTATTTCAAGTTTGTTATGTGGTTTGAACTAATTGCTTCTATCCCCTGCTCCACTCATTAGGGCAAACATGTAGTCTTATTTTAAGCATCATACAATGGAATACGGGTAACGATCTTACATCTAAAATATACAGAGGTTACATAAGCTGTTCTCGTTCATCCTCCTTCGGCTGTTGCTAATAACTGGCGCTAAACCGCTGTTTGCAACGGCTCTTCGAGGCTCTTAAGATGAAGGCCAATGTACTGTTCCACTAAACGAAAATCGTGATCGCGTCTCTAATATGAAGCCAAGTAGCACGCGTCGTAGTCACGTGCTCGCCCCCCTCCCATAGCCACACGGACACAAGGAAAAGACGGATGAATATTAGTAACTGTACGGTTTATATACGGAATAGGACGGACTACGTACAGCACTACCTCAGTCGTTCCCACAAACACGACTGAGGTATGTGATATTTATTAATAACCAGAACTACTATACTGACTGCTATGCCTGTATTTAGCTTAGTTATCACACATCGCATTATACTTGGTGAGACTGAGGGTTGGCTTTTGTCTCTGTGCTTTCCGTATTCACTTGTTGATTTCGGCAGACTCGGATAATGAAAGCAAGGGCGCTATGGCGTACCGCCCTCGTCTTGATGGCGTGTGAGTTGACGCTCTCAGCCATTCTGAGGGGTTCATAACTTCCAATCAACTCGGGGGAAATTTCATTCAGAGCAGAAAATGACAAGGACTTGTCATCTTCTGTTCTCAATGAAAGCAGTTTGAAATTCCGTGTGATAATCAGCCGTTTCGATTTTTGAATTGGCTGAATGTCTACGGGCTCTTGTCGCACCGTCATGATTAATGTTTCCGGAAATTCTCTCATCGTGGTTACCACAGCACGAACAATAAGTCACATAATTGCCTTACTCTACCAATCAAGTCCAAGCTGCCACGACAACCCAGTCTATTTTTTTCTCCTTCAAGGGATGCCCGAGTTATGGCTTTACAATACACTCCGAGCCCACCCGGGTTTAGGGGTTTTGGCTTACCACAGCTTGGTAAGAAGGTGCGTTTATTGAGCAGTCAACAAAACCCGCATCCAACGACACAGAATAGAGCTGAGGCCAGTCCTCTATTATCGGGCACAGTCCGTAGAATACAAATGCGTGGAATGTTGCCTATCTTCGCCTTGGAAAAGATCGAGCGTTGATGCTGCTGACTCAAGAATTGAAGCCACAAATGCGGCCACCACTGCTTTCCACCATAGCATGGACATATAGTTGGTCATACAGCTCTGAAGAAGACAGTCATCGTAAT
Source organism: Calocybe gangraenosa (assembly GCA_018221785.1). Taxonomy (NCBI): domain Eukaryota; kingdom Fungi; phylum Basidiomycota; class Agaricomycetes; order Agaricales; family Lyophyllaceae; genus Calocybe; species Calocybe gangraenosa. The sequence goes on from JABCKK010007979.1 coordinate 10,495, forward strand.
TGGCGTAAGCAAGCAGTATGCTGTTGTGTTCCAGTAAATTCCCGGTTGCTGTACACATTCCCAATCAGATTATTTTTGTCACACAGTTTAGGCCAAGGAGTACCACGTAGTTTTGTGTTCAGCCTAGGTCTTATGAGCAATATAGGCGTTGTGTCGGTATTGGAACAGTCGGTTGACTGGAACGGAAGCATCGGGGCTTCATCTACCTGCCGAGGTACGTCACCTTATTTGTCATGCATCCGTGGTTATCAGATAAAGTTTTTCACCTAGATAGGCTTGCTCATACCATAAGGGGTTAACTCGATCCATGGATCTTTGTCGGTATGTTGTCACACGGTGTGCTAAGGTTCTCGATACATGGCCTTTACAGTGCGGGAACGGGAACGTCATGTTTTGTGTCCCGTGGGCATCGTTCTTATTGCCATTATAAAGGGCCTTCAAGCGTTGACTGAACTCAGCAAACCACCACATTCGAAGACACCAAATGCCTACAAGCACTACCAAGACGACGGAGGTCGATGTCCTTATCATTGGAGCTGGTCCAGCTGGCCTTATGGCGTGCAACGCTCTTGCAAAGGCTGGCATCAATGTCAGGATTGTGGACAAACGGTAGGCTGAGAGGTCATTACTACTACCAACGCGGAAAGATACTCACGAAGCATAGGCCTGTTAAATTGACGACTGGCCACGCGGCTGGAATTCAACCAAGGATCATTGAAGTCTTTGAGGTAGGCCCCATTTGAATTGTTGATGGCATATTCAAATTAGACACCCCTTGTAAAGAGCTATGGTCTTGCTCGACGTCTATTGGACGAAGCAACCCAATTACACGTTACTGTAGGCGTCATTTTGCATTCAATATTCCGCCGTTAATCTTCAAGCAACCGTCAGGCCTTCTACAATCCTAATCCTATCACAGGAGGAATTGAGGTCCGTGAATACAGGCCGTCCTCGTCATCTACTCATGCACACGTTCTTTTAGCTTACTGAAAGGATCCCGGACGTATCAGAAACTTCCACTCCATACCCCTTCGAGGTAAGTTTGTCTTGATCTGCCTGATCTCGTCTCATGAACCCATTTTGTAGGCTGCACTGCACCAAGGCGCGATCGAAGACATTTTCATCGATTCTATGAAAGAGTCAGGGGTGAAAGTAGATCGACCTGTCATACCAGTGTCTATTCAAATCTCGGAATCCGAGAAGCGTTCAACAGATCTTGATGCACATCCTGTCCGCGTAAGTTATAGTGTTCCAGATAATTACGTCCTATACCTAGGCCTCAAAAACGGTCTACAGGTAGTACTGAAGAACTTGGCAGCCCTTGAGGGTCAAGCAGACACCGAGGTTGTCTACGCGAAATACGTGCTAGGAGGAGATGGTAGGTAAAATGACTACGAATAGAATGGAAAGGTTTACAACAATATCTTAGGTGCCCATTCATGGGTTCGGAAGGCGTTCGACATTAGCATGGAAGGAGAGCAGACTGATTTTGTGTGGGGCGTCGTTGACATGATCCCGGATACCGATTTCCCTGACATTCGGAATAAATGCGCCATACATTCGAACCATGGTTCGTGTATGGTCATCCCTCGAGAAGGGGATATGGTTCGACTGTATGCCCAACTGGGAAGCAATGACACTGTTAATGCGACTAATGGTCGGGTGGATAAGGACCAAATCGGTCCTGAAAAAGTGCTAGAGGTAAGTCTTTGGTCCTTTTATGATATTTAAATCTTACCATTGATACAATTTTGATACAACAAGGTTGCAAGGCGGTCCATGGCCCCATACACTATTGGAACTCCCAAAGCCATCGACTGGTGGACAATTTACAGGAGTGAGCTCTGGTGATCATTCTTCATGCCTGAGTTCTCACCATGCTTGCAGTTGGACAACGTGTCGCGGCACGGTATTCTGTTGACGAGCGTGTGTTTATCGCTGGGGATGCTTGCCACACGCATTCTCCAAAAGCGGGTACGCTTCCTTTCGTGTTGTGCAATGTGCATCGTTCTGTTTTACTGATTTGAATGTTTTTGACTGCAGGGCAAGGTATGAATGCAAGCATGAACGACAGTCACAACCTTGGTCAGTGTATCTCAACTACTAGGAACAACTTGTATGTTGATCAAAAGTGTCCTCCAGCATGGAAGCTCATTCACGTTATGAGGGGATGGGCGAATCCCTCAATACTGAAAACTGTTCGCATGTTATTTGCGTCATCTTTGATACTATATTGACATTACAGCGCTATAGTACGAGCTCGAGCGGAGGAGGTTTGCGGTAGACCTCATCAACTTCGATAAACAATACGCCAAAATGTTCTCTGGGAGGGTCAAAACGAGTCAGACTCAAGACGGTATCTCGCCTGAAGAGTTTAAACGGTATGCATCGACTAGTGGCTATCATATGTTTCAGCTCATAACACTCCATCTTTGTAAATAGGGTGTTCCAGTCGTTTGGGGGATTAACGAGTGGCGCTGGTCTATGCTACCAGGAGTCCCTGATTGTCAATGCTCAACATCAGTTGCAAGCGGCCAAGTTCATCATCGGAAAGCGTGTGCCATCGCAAATCGTCATGCGTGCTGATGATTCCCGCTCGTTTGAACTCCAACATCTTATACGCTCTGATACTCGTTTCAAAGTTCTCGTCTTCACTGGAGACATATACGATAGGGCACAGAAAGCCAAATTGAATGAATCCGCTGAGGAGATGAGCGCGGATGGTGGCTTCCTCAAGCGCTATTCGTCGGGGGTCGATCCTGCCCAGGCGTTTGATGTTTTAGCTATCGTTTCTAAAAGTGACATCGTGCGCCACTATGACCTGCCAGAGATTCTCAAGCTGCATTGGACTAAGTAAGTTTCTATCCTCTTTAGGAATACGTGATACTTACCACTCTGATCAAGGGTTTATGTGGACAACAAGGAGTTGAGGGGCACGCGAGGTGGGGATACGTATGATAATTTTGGGATTGATGCAACTGGTGCAATTGTCATCGTCCGACCAGATGGCTATGTTGGTACCATTGCGCCTCTGGATAGCGTCGCTGACCTGAATGCCTACTTTGCTCAAATCGGGAAGTAATCTCGGCTTCTCTTCCGTTTCTGAACTACTTTACAGCATCTAGATAAATAGAAACATCCTGTCTCTCTCAAGTATCTTAAATATCAAGATTAATGTAATAGAAACGTGTTATGCTCATAGTTCTAATAATGCAGTAGTGTTTGATAAATTTACAACGGAATTTGGAAAACAACTATCAGGATGAAGATAAAAAGGACCTCACGTAACTGTCGCTGCTCATCCCTTCCAGCCCTTGCTGATAATGGGTGCTTCTTCACTATCTACAAGGACTCTTCGGGGACCTCCTTTACTAGGTGGAGGCAGCTTTGCCGCTGGTCTCTGATGTGAAGTCGTAACGCTAGAAAGAGATTTAGACGGTGGTTTCGCAATCTTCTTTGCTTCGCCTGGGATCTCGGGAGGTGATATTTTGGATGGGGCTGAGACTGTCCTGGCTTTCGTCTTTTGGCTACTATTCTCCTTTTCAGTTCCAGCAGAGGTTTTGACGCGGACATTAACCGTATTGACAGCAGAGCGAATTTGTGCTTTATTCTTCCCCTTTGCTGCGATTCGTTTGGGATCAGGTTGGAAGACTCTCCCTCCTGGTACTGTCCTGTTTGGCTCCAATTTCTTTTCTTGCAGAGGGCTTTCGGGGGGTGATTCGGACACGCCAAGTTCAGCAGCAAGTGACATCTGCACAGAGGTGGTTGTGGGAGGGAAGGAGGCTGAGCCTAACACTACGGGTTCCTCAAACCCTGCTATATGCTCGTTTCCTTCCACAATGGGTTCAAGGAAGCTTGAAACATCTTCGGATCCCCAGTTGGGGTTCTCCGGGCTATTTGGCGAGTTGCCCAGCATAAGAATACGACTTAAGGGGCTCGGTTTTACTGGTGAGTATGCGTGAATCATGCGTTGAGCAAACGGTTTGGCTACGGGAAATAAGCGATGCGGTGCGGCGGGTGTGGCAGGATCTGTAGAAGTGGAGACGCCTTGTATGGATGGCGAGGAAGACGAGGGAGGGGTAGTACTTTCCTGGAAGATTTGTTGAGACTCTGGTGGTGAAGTGGATGTCAGTAGAACTGGATGACTTGGTAAAGAAGCGTGGGGTGATGGGGGAGGGAGTGAAAAGGAGGTCGGAAGAAGCGATGTTGCTGGTGGTGGTATGTTTGTATTATCCAGCCCCAATGCTTGTATAGGTGGCAGGTACTCTGTTTCATAGGAGGGTATGACTTTAGAAGGAGATGTCAGGGTGGGGCGCTTCGAAACGCGTGTTGTCCTTTTCCTCATGCTTGGTCCAGCTTTACCTACACATACTTTAGCTGGCGATTTCTTCGGAGATTTTCTAGGAGATCGGTGGGCAGCGACAGCTCTGTGGGGGGAAACGATGGGTTGGGGTGTTGGGGGAAGCTCTGCGAGCATCATTTCGACTTGCCAAGATCGCTTCTCGTCAAGGAGCTGGTTTCTTTCGGCCTTTGCTGTGTCATGAGCGAAGGGATAATATTGATAGATAAGTCAAGAGTTGCTTACTTCAATCTTTGCTCTTTCTTTGCCTAACTGAATGGCCGCTTCCGTAAACTTTTGACGTTCTTGATCGAGCCCTTTTTGAATATCATCTAGGCGTTTCTTCTCCGCGTCGCAAAGGGGTGCAGTCATTAGTTCTACACTTAGTTCGCCGATCTCACGAGTCGCAATTCGATGGTCCTCGGCAAATTTATCGAACATGGCACGAGTCTCTTCCGCTTGAGTGGCAGATTGCTTCCGTGATTGTGCTACATAAAAATAAGAAGTAAGATCATTAAGCTTGATTGAATGCTTGCCTAGCTCGTTCCGTAAGGCATCAATAATACCTCGCAAACGTTCAAGTTCAGGTTCTGAAGACGGTTGGTTCACTGTCGAGGGCGGAGGCGAAGGGCTTGGAATATGTGTGAGAGTCACCAGACGCTCTCGCAGATTATTCAGTAGTATACTGAGTTTCTCATTAGCATTTCCTGGTGGATGTAGTGGAAAAAGCGTTGTATATGTGTACGGGGTTGGCTAATCATTAATCTCAAGCACAGGACTACGGAGGAAAGATGTTGAAATACCTCATCAGACTTCTCTAAGGTTTGGGGTCGAGCTTGGTATAAAATGACTTGGGCCTCGTTAACGGTTGATAAAATGAGCCTTCGTAAAGTGGAATTTTCTTCGCCCAGCTGAATTCTGGATTTTTCCGCCTCATCCAGAGCAATTTCCAGGAAACCTTTGCCTTTTCCAACGATCTCTGAGCCTGTAGTGACGGCAAGGTTTGACAATCGCATTCCGCTAGGCATCGCCATGTGCTTAGCTTGAGCATCTGCAATCTTTGACCACTTTTCTGACATGCGCTCTACGTCCCTTTCTTTTTTCTTCATCTCGCTCTGGTGGGAGGCCCTAACTCCTTGCAACGTCGTCCTGGTGCGCTGAAGTTCCGCGGTGATCTGTTTATGAGCTGACTCGCTGACCTGAAGTGCGCGTGTAGCGGCGCTATATAAAGTTCAATGAGACTGATTATACCAAAAGGAGGATCAGACATACGCTAATCGTGATTTGTGGAGATTCATGTCGCGTTCAGCGTTAGCTGCCGTTTCCGTGGTAACCTTGTGTAGCGACCTCAGGCGTTCGTGGTCGTAGGTAAGAGTGCGTAACTTTGTGGTGAGTTCTTCCGTTCGCGACATGTCTTCCTAAAGGGATGTTTCTTGAGAAATGAAACGGTTGTACTTTGTATTAGCTTGATACAGACCACGCGTTGGCTCATCATGCTGAGAAGACATTTAGCAACACGCTCAATTTCAGCATTAGAGACACCATCGAGGTTCAGACCAGGCGGCGGGATATAACCATGGGCCACCAATTGAGAATTGATGTAGTCGAGGGTCGAGCTTGGTATAACGCTTTCGAATGAAGACGAGGAGTGTTCGGATAGCGATATGGTTTCTGGGCCAAATGAGACGCCTTTGTGAGATACTTGAGTCATTTACTGAGCTGCTGTGCTCTGTCTTGGCCTCTGGGATAGCTGTACCTACAACGTTACACCTCAATGTGGTTGGTATTTGTGGTCGCGTTGAGTCACGTGCTCGCGTACCAGTTAACGGAAAGCTATGGTTTTGAATATACAATAGGTATTCTATAGGTTTAAGACCTCAATGAATTAGACTTTAAGAAATTGTAATGTCATCGGATGTCATGAGTACATTGCATTAGCCTCTCAGAAGGTTCCGCTATCGAGTTTACCTGTGATGGAAGGAGGGATTAATCATCATAGAAATCAAACACATGCTGCGGCTAGTTTATCAATATGAATTTGGTACTGAGCATGCAAGTGCATAGTTGATCATTAATGTTGCGACATACCAACCCCACTTGGCACTGGAGCTTTGTCAAGTACTAAAGTGACTCGACTACCACAACGGTTGCACAACAAAAGCCAATAGCTTACATAAGCCATCTTACTCTACCAATCAGGTCTACTCACGAACGACTACCCACTGGATTATCTCTCCTTTGTTCTTTCGTTTATCATATTCCCCTTTCCTCCTTTAAAACAATGCCCGGGGTCACGGTTCTACCAAACACACCGGGCTCGCCCGGTCTAGGTGGCTTTGGCACACCACAGCTGGGTAAGAGGATACCACTTCTCTCGGATAGCGGGCAGCAAACAAGGGCCACATCAGCGACACAGAACAGAACGGGGAGGTACTATGATGGTATGACCGCTAGTGCTATCAAGGAGCAGGCAATAGAATCCGTCCAAAGGGAAACCCGTGGAATTACGCCCACGTCGTTAATCAAGACCGCACGAACGCAGTATGATATTGGCAGGGACCACGAAAAAAGTGATCTGAAAACGTCGTATGCTGCGTATATCAAGGCTGCCAGCCTCACTAAAAGGGCACTCGAGTCCCCAGAAAATCAGAGAGGCAACGTTCTTTGGAAAGAAATCGGGGAGTTTACATCAGTAAGCCCTACAACTTCTTTGCAATCTTTGATGTAAATCATAATAGGACAGGTTTACGCTGACCTGGGGCAAAGATTAGGTCAAGTTGAAGAAAAACTGAAGGAACTTGAGAGAGCGTGCGTGGCTGTGTATAAATTAACGTCCTTTTCAGCTCACGACGTCTATAGTAAAGTTGACACAACTAATGGCCTCCCTAACAAGCCTGGTGGCAGTATTTCAGACCGCGTAAGAGCTCTCCAGGGGAACGGTCTATCCGACGGGACCACAAAGCGCTTTTCACGAACGCATCAAGACATGACGCCACCAGGTTCGCCGAAACAAGTCTCTATCCATATATCAACTCCTCCAGCCTCTTTCACGACCGTAATACCATCTGCGCCCGTCTCTTCTGCCCCTTCCCCGCATACGTTAGTTTCCCCTTCTTCGTTCGGACCCCCCTCCCCACCTTCTACCCCATCCTCACCCCAGCTCGACGCCTTCAATCTCTCTGAATTTGCACAGTCATTCCCTTCTATCGAGGAATTTGACGAAACGCCAGCATTTCATCTGCCTTCAGTACCTAGTGGGATACCCAAGTCAAATGATACTCTCAATGCGGAATTCACTTCTTCCAAAGCAACCCAGAATAATACTTCATATTCACAGTCATCACATATCAACTCACCTTCTTCGACGGTCAACCTATCCTCCGGTCGGTCCGGCACACCAACAAGGCCCTCATTTTCGCATCAGTCGTCTGGTCTCTCCATACTTAATTCAAAGCCTATCATCCCGGTATCCGAAACTACCACTCCTAGGGAGTTGTCATCCTATCTACAATTGTATAAAGTTTTACTCCTTGATGTGCGTAATCAAGCGGACTTCGAGCGAGCGCACATTCGTAGTGCAACTGCTGCTATCGTTTGCGTCGAGCCTTCGATACTCCAGCGGAGGGGGTATGTATGAATCCGCTCATGGCTCAATGCTTCAGCTGACAACATGACTAGCTTAACTCTCGACGATCTCGAGATGTCAGTCGCTACCAATGATCGGAGCGTCTTCTCCAACCGTGAAAAATTTGACCTCGTTGTGATTTATGATGATGATTCAAGGACTCTTGGCCCCCGTGATTCACCATTATCGGTTCTACACAGCCTGATTGGCGAGCAATCTGCGCAGAAACTACTGAAAAGGCGTCCGATGCTTCTAACAGGCGGTTTGAACGCTTGGCAACGCGAATTTGATGAGCCTTGGGCGTCTGATTCTATGAGTGTTACCTCTCCAGAACTCCGCCCTTCCAGTTCGTCGTCCACTGCGAACTTTGGATCAAGGAATCCTTTCCTCACCAACGGAATTCACCCAGCACCTTCCCAGAATCCCTCGCCTCCTAACCTCCCCTTTATGCCAAATTCACCATTCCATCTACCAAACCCATCATTGGATCAAAACGCTAGTCATACAAGGTTAGTGGGCGTTTCCTCCCCTCTTTTTATGGTGCTTAAAGAGCTTTATTCTCGATAGGTATGCGGCAGAAGCTTCTTATCCGACTAACCTGCCCGCGCCAACTGCAGGTCTTAACCGCAGACCTGCTATCACCAGGCCCGGCTCCAATTCAATATCTTATACCAGAAGCAGTGAAAATGTCATACAACTCTTTATCTTGGCTTTCATCATAGCTGATAGTTTGTGATAGATCCCCTCTGCTGCACAACACATCACTTTCCCTCCAGGTCAAATTAGCTACCCTGTGCTTGGGCAGCAGATATCACCATCGAGATCTAGTTCTGGGTTATCATCGTCTCCAGCACCCTTTTCTCAGTTTGATATTACGTCGCCACCCCAAGCGTCGATAAACCCCTCTACCCTATCACGTAGACGAACCGACTTCATCGATCAATCTCAAGAAGCAATCTCGAACCTCCAGACCCGCAAACCAATAGACTACCCTGAACTCTCGGCTCCCCCAGTGATACGTCCGCCACCTCTAGCTGCGTCATCGACTCTCGAGCGGCAGGACAGTCGCCCCCGGTTCCACAACGTTTCAACGCCATTCTCTCCTACTGGTCCCGAACCACCACGGGTGCGATACGAGTATCCTCCGAGCTATTGGCTTGATGCCCAGATCAGTGTTGCTGGCCTAAAGAACCTCGCAAACACGTGCTATATGAATGCACCGATACAATGCCTTAGTGCGACGGTTCCTTTTGCACGATTTTTTACGGGTCAGCCCTATATATCAGCAGGGTGCCTGTCATGCTTATATAATACTTCTCCTTAGATGGTCGGTGGAAAACTGCTATCAATCATACCAATCCACTAGGTTCGCAAGGCAAGCTTGCCCACGCCTTCTCCGGACTTGTTAGCCAGATGTGGTCCTCCAAGGTGTCCTGGCTTTCCCCTGACGAATTTCGAGTAAGATTTCTTCGCTTGAGTACCATATCTCGGCGGTTCTGAAAATAAAACTAGCAAACGATTTGTGCGCTCAAGTCGCAGTATAGAGGATCGGACCAGCATGACTCACAGGAGTTTCTCAGCTTTCTCTTGGATGGGATTCACGAGGATTTAAATCGCATTTTGGTCAAACCTTCGACAACGACTAGCCCCGAACGTGAAGCCGAGCTTGAGAGACTACCTATGCAGATAGCCAGTGATCAGGAATGGTGCATCTGGCGGAGCCGTAACGATAGCCTCATCGTCGATTTTTTCCAAGGTCAGTTTCAGAACCGACTACGATGTTTGACTTGTGAAACTGTGGGTGAAAGGTTTCTACTTTCTGAAATTCTTCAACTCACCCCAATTTAGACTTCGACGACGTACAATGTGTTTTCAATACTTCAATTACCTATACCTCTTGGGAGAGGGGGGGAAGTCTCACTCAGGCATTGTATGGATGCTTTTTTCGTTGAAGAGGTTTTAGAGAAAGACGACGCATGGTAAGCTTGTTAATATAGTATCCTACCAGTGTGTATCTAACATGTTTGTTTCAGGGACTGTCCAAAATGCAAGGTGAAACGCAGGGCTACCAAAAAGTTATCCTTCGCTCGTCTTCCACCTATCCTGGTCATCCATCTCAAGCGGTTTGGGACTAATGGGGGCACCTCATCCAAGAAAATCGATACATTCGTCGACTTCCCCATGAAAGCCTTGGATTTGACTGATTACATGCCTCCTCCATCTCTACACAGGGTGGAACCAGTGGCTGGGCTTTCGACTTCTCCAGAAGATCCGCGAACACAAGTTCCTCCCTATAGGTACGACCTTTATGGCGTTACCAATCACTCCGGAACCCTTAGTGGGGGTCACTGTAAGTTTTACCGTTACTCTAAAATTCTGCCTTCTGACGGTCCCAGACACTGCTAATGTTGCGTCTCGCGGAGGCTGGATGTATTGTGATGACAGTATTATAACCCCATCTGACCCCAAGTCGGTCGTGGTGAGTTGAGTGTCTGGTTTTAATCTATTCGCCTCTGACCATCTCAACAGAACCGTCAAGCATATGTCTTGTTCTACAAGAGGACTAAAGTATAGATATACAATGGACTAATCACTTTCCTTCAATCACTGGATCTAATCGTACACATTATTGTCGCTGTCGCTGTATCCTAGAGACCTTTTTGCATTACCCGGGATGTAAACTTATATCCATAATAACTGTTATGATACCATGTCACTACTCATAGTATTCACCCCATTAGCTTTCACCCAGTCAAAATGACAACGATGGCACACCCAAAAATTCGGAGTGTTTGAAGGAGATGGAGAATGAGAGCCATTCGTCAGGGACAAGCGATAAAATGCAGGTGAATACTGCGTGGAGCAGTGATGGCATTCCGGTTCTGGCATAGGCTGTTCTGTTGCTGGTGGGACGATGACGGATTCACTTCTTATATTAAGTATCTGGTCTAGTCGTCGAGCTTTCCGGAGAAGAGCATGGGCTTGGCCAACAGGAGCCTGCTTGTAGGCCTGACAGTATACTTGTAGTGCAGTCTGAATGCGATCAATGCTTAGTTAGTAGAAGACGGGAGGGAAGGACTGACCTCTCCTCCTTCATCTGTCTCGCATATGTCATAGATGTCGCGCCTGGAGTGGTCGTGTTCCTTACACGAAACAATGGCATTCATACAACCAGATTCCCCCTTGAATGTCGTAATGATAGTGGTGTCTCTGCGGCTGCTCTTGACCTAATTGATAGAGTGAGGAGAACATATACGGCGTCATAATGGGCAACTCACAGGTTGAATTTCAAATCCAAACTTATGTTCATGATTCCAAGCACATGACACATGGAATTCCTTGACGCAATCGCTACATCGAATGACAGAACCTCCCGATTTGTTGCAAAGGCTGCACTTCTTCAGTGAGGTCAGTGTTGGTCATGCATGTAGGAATAGCGAATTACGCTTACTGTAGTCCAACGATGTCGGGATATCGTACTTATGCCCTCAACAAGTCGAAGCTTGGAAGCATCCGTGAACGTTAGCTCGTTGGTGAAAACAGAGCAAAGTACGTGGGCCCATCCTTGCCCTTCGGTTGGTTTGCAAGCCCGCAGGAAAGAGTCCGGAGAGGGGTATGTCGAACCTCTCCTTTCCTCTGCTGATGTACGGGGGCATAAAAGACAATCAGGGTTCTACAACTATCAGAACATTATCCAAACTCGGAAGTTTGAATGATTTACCACCGAGGTCTCGAGCGTTATCTGGTTCCGACATAATTCGCATGTCCATTGTTCGAGTGATGATGGGTCGGCAATAGCACCACAAACACCTAGATACGTATAAGCACTTGTCTTGTTATATTTCACGAACACTTACCAGCGTGGATTCGAAATTGGCAGGTTTTACATTTTAAAACTTTGCCAATAGGACCGTTATTCTTGCATGCTGTACACTTTATTTGGGGCACGTTGATGACAGCCGGAGGAGGTGTAGCGGATTTTTCGGACACAGATGTCTGATGGTATCCAGTCAGTGTGGGTAATTCATTCAATGCTGAATGCAGCTCACTCTTGCTCGCTTAGATGATAATGGTAGGGTGAGTGGCGTTCCTTCTCGTTTGTCCAGCCTTGCCTTCCCAGAACTGATGGTTTCTTCTCGAACAGGTCGCACGACTAAATCAGCATACTTCCTCCAACCAGTCCCACAGCTGTCACACATTACGTTCGTCGCTAATCCCTTCGGCGCTTTCCACCAGGTTTCTGACTCCCTTGTTCTGCAGGCCGCACAGCTGGGCGACTTCGAAGGCTGCTCTATGATAGATCCCTCATCGTCAGAAAGACCAACTTTTTGACCGTCATTAGCATGCTCTAGGCTTGCGTATTGGCGGTGAGGCACTTTGATAGGGGGACCTTCTTGAGTGAGACGAACGTTCTCTTCGCCAACTTTAGCACTACCAGGAATATGTGAGCACTGGGTAACGACCAGAGGATAGGAAATCAGCTGTTCAACCTTTTCCAGATGCCATAATACCGCACTACCTCATTAAAAGATCGCGTCGCCACTTCTTCTCTGACTGCACGAAGCTCAGCTCCATGGGCCATGATCGCATCCTCAAAAGCTGCGATCTCATCTTTCGTCCATTCCCGGTCGGTATATGATGTTTCATACTTTTTCCACTGCGCAGATTATCAGCACATATGATTTGCTTAAGACTGCACCTGTGGCGCACCTTCTCTAGACGCATAGGAGACTTCATGTTGACAGATGTTAGTGGTTTCGCTGCCAATGCAGCCTCAGAAAAGCGACGGATGACTTCTGTAAGCCAGTCTACACTAGATTGCAGCTTGGAGTCGCTTGCCAAGCTACGTTTGCATGCCTCCACTATAATTTATGAGATTTGGATGTAAACGTGGTTGATAAATCAGGGTCTTTACCTTCCGCGACTACATACATAGAAGTCAAAAAATGATTAGGTAAGGCAAACGGATCAAAACATACTTTCTGCTTCCGTCAGTGTGTTGATAATGCCCAAGTTTTCGATCGTATTATCGCCTCCCCTCTCATCCGGCTCTAGTGAAAACTCAGAAATGTTCATATTACAGCACTTTTAAGCTCACCTGAAGGGTTGATGTCGAGTTCAGGTGCAGGCGCAACGTTTGCTTGGAACTTCGGGCCATGGCGAGTGGCAGTGCGCGGAAAGATCAAATCGTCTGGGTCTATGACCGATACTCAATACTTCTGCGAGTATCAAAGTGGGCCAGTCACTCTTACCTAAGGTATCTTCTGCTACGGTATGTTGTCTTTGGTTGGTCAGGAATGATAAGTAGATTTAACTATGGTTGGGCCACCTACCCAAAATATCGGAACGGCCACATCTTGAAGTGTTTAACGACCATGTTCTCTTCTTTCTCTGCCTGCGACTTATCTTTGCGTGGGCGACCTCTGCCTCTCACTGCTGGTGCATTTGTTTTCTTTGATGTAGATACAGGCGTTGAGTGTCGAACTTTGCGGCCATCCACCTCTTCTTCATGCTTCCGGGAACAAGGTGCGCATGTCCAACCATATCCCCTGGAAGGCTTGGCCATCAATGGGGGTTGTACACAACGCATATGAAAGTATCGTTTACAGCGATCACATTGAACGGTGTCCGGTCTAAGGGACCAATTCAATTTGAGAAAATACGAACCGGGTTCACCTACGTTGGACACCACTCTTGACATGTATCACAGAGGCGAATAGCGTCAGTAAGATCAGGTATGACTTCCTTCTCCGCTACAACATACTCGTAGCGAGATATTAAAGTTTCGCGGATGTTATCAGGAACTATAAAAAAGATGCTATCACTCTGAGAGAGAGTATGTATGTTTACGCACGGTTCCTGACATCTGTTGATGGTAGTATTTCGAACTCTCTCTTGACATATGGATCGAAAAGACGATTAAAGTAGAAACGATCAGGTCGTTTCTTCCAGCCAGACAGATCGGATATCTTGTCTCGGTGAACCACGTGGCACTTGGCTCTTAGTTGATTGATGTCGCACACTTCCGAAAATATGGCCGCCAAAAGCAAGCGGGAATCTGCTACAGAACGGTCGCTCACATCACCAGGTCGATAATACCAGGCGAGTCGAACGCGGGTATAAAGATATTTTTCCGCCTCCGGTCCCTTTGGGACATCTTCAGGTGGAAGAAATTCCATTATCCGTGCGATTGAATAAGGAGTGCCATCCCTGATAGACCAACTTGGAGAGCAATAAACATGGTCTGCAACAATTTTAAACAAGCAGTTCTTTAGGAGAGCCTAAGCGAGCGTAAATAATTTTATAATACCATTAACTTTGACCTCTTCACCATTTCGGAGGTAGACTGGAGAAGGCATAAGAGCGGAGGTTGAAAACACGTTTTCGTTTGAAGTGAGAAAAAAATAGGAAACGTTCACTAGGCGCAAGAGTCAAGCACTCTTGAGCAGCAGGAATATGATGGAGGAGATCCCGTAGGAGGAACAGCTGAGATGACTGTTCGAATCTGGAGTGAGGGGGGGAAACAAGAATGATTTCACACTCCGACCGTGGCCTTACTAGTCTTGCACTCCGGCGCAAAAATGGCAACGCTGACAGGAGGCTCAAATTTCAACCAAACAATCATGTTGCATCCCTTGAGAAGATTCCAGACTTGTGTAAGATCTGAGTATTACTGATTTCGAATCGCATTCAAATACGTTTACATCAATTGCGGTGTCATTCAGCAAAATATGTATTCGGATAAGATTATTCTAACGTATGATCAACTCATGTGAAAGTCAATATTAAGCGAGTCCTTTAATCGACTCTAGGAATTTAATCATTGTATTTTCGAGACAATGTTCCCTGCTAATTTGCCGCTGGTTGGGATTACTCTGTTTTGACTTGTGTATGCCACGCAAAATATCCTTTTTGGCAAGCGTGTGAACAAGGCTAGTATCCGTTCTCCGTCCCTCTTGTCTTTATTCCCATACTCCTTCGGTTTTATGCCCTTCTGGTCGCGCAAGGATCAGATCCCAGAGTATAACACCTCTAATAGATGGACAGCGGAATTTAACATGACCTCTCTGATACGAAATGGCGAGAACTCTGCGTCTTCGAATGCAGGCATGCCCACTCCAGCAACGTCTACTGCGATCGATGACTCTTTACCCCTCCCGGTCATGCACAAAAGCGGAGCTCAATCGATATCAAGTCGACGCAAAAAGAAGTCTGCTCGTATATCAGGGTTGGCAGTTCACTGGGCGAGATTCAAACGGCGTGTAGGAACAGGCACGGCTCCTTCAAGTAGCTCTCTCGTTGGAGAAAGCGCAGCGGAGAGTAATAACACTACTAGAAGAATGGAGGGTCCTGTACAGTGTGATAGTGCAGAAGTGGACGAGGTAATCGTGGACCGGCAATGGACGGAGGATTTGAAGAGCTCAATCACTCACTCGGAACACGGCGCAAGTCCAGAAAAATCTGGGGGCAGTCATAACGTCGGAATGAGCGCTAGTGACCATGAAAGTCTAGCAGCTGAAGGTTTCTGGAGCACCTTCTCACCCATCCTGTTCCTGCGTTGGCGACTCTGGCCCGTGGTTGTCATGTTTTTTAGTTCAAACTTTGCTGATGAGAAGTCCGAGGCCCATTATGCCCAGGTATTGAAAATGTCCCAAACAACATAGATGACTGTAATTTCTCATGGCTTACGTGCAGGAAAACTGGTTTATCAAAAAGAACCTTGCTTTGTGGGCTGCGCTATGGCTTATCCTCAACTGGGCACTTGGTTGCATCTTCGCTAGGCCTATACACCAAAGCCTGGATCTCGCTTTCTATTATGGCGTCAGTTTCTATAGAGCTTGCATTTTTGATATCTTTAATGACGGAATGATTAGATCGCTCCCTGCTTGAGCTTTCCTATCTTGTATGCTCATTGCTCTCGCTTTACGAAATTCAGGCTGTTTAATTGGCTTTAGCATCATGGTTATATACGACTGGCCCCGTGACCGAAGCAACATTTATCAAGTGGTTCTTACTATTTCTATCTGGAGTTGGTATGTTCTTCGTTTGGATTGTCGTCTGCCTAAAGTAATATGCTCAATCTAAATATAGGTCGTTCTATTCAATTTTCTTTATGTAAGAATGTTATATCTACAGCTTCTTCGATCTGTCTATTTAAGCTTCTCTAGCTACCTTTCGGACTATTACCCAAATGCGCCTCATCAACCTCTAAACGACCAAGGTCGAGATTTTCTAGCGACATTCTATTATACAACGGTTGTGATGCCTATTATTCTCTATCATCCGGAGCTGATCCAAGTTTGCTTCCCAGGCGTTACAAGCAATCGCCCTTTTTGGCCTCAAGTTGAATCGTCTTCCAGCCGCCATCGGGGCTGGTACTTTTTTTGTCATGTTGGTGTTTCCGAGTTGCGCTGTTGTCCCGTCTCTAATGTCTGTATCAGCACGTGTTCTCTTTTGATACCATTGAAGAAAACCTGGGTCAGAAGTACGCAATCATACTCTTAAACCAAATTAAAGCTGATCTTGATCTTAAAGGTATGATCAATTTCTTCATCTTCCACAGCTGCAAGTGCTCTCTCAGTTCATTCAAGAGTTACGGTCAAATTTACGGTACTCTAACCTAGTTCTCATCTATGTTCATTACATGCGAGAAAGCGTAGGTCTCTTTGGCAATCGTTAAATGTCTGTAGTGCTCAAGGCACTCATTTAGTCCGAGCGGCGATTATACACGCTACGTGATCAATTGAAGGTTCAATACAAGGTGACCTATACCAACGATTGTCTTGGTGTTCTGATGGCATTGACTTACCTTTATCGGCAGGCAACTCAAAAGGCGCAAGTCAATGAACGCAAAGCTGCAGACTCTAAGCGGCGACTTACCTCGTAAGCTCCCTTTACCTTTATCTCGTCAGGCTTTTAAATCCATCACCTAAACCCAGATACGTTTTCCATGATAAGCTTTACTTCTTCCATGATTATAAACACCCAACCTTACAACCCCAACACAGGTGAGAGTACCATTGAACACTGCTCGTGAGTCATGCTCTCAACGTAAATTGAGATATCACTAATACCAGCTTAGTTCTTGCTGTGCAAAATATGGAGGCATCTGGAACCGTTGCCAAAGAGCAAGAGGTTGAGTTTAGCGCTCTCGAAGGGAGCTTGAGCATGATGTCGAAAGGTCCCAAATAATTTCACATAATGCTATTCCCAAACGATGCTAACTCATCTGTATCAGTATTGAATGATGTCTTAGATTTGTGCGTATTATTCTGCCGCCTTCGATCTAACAGCTCACCCTTGTGTAAACTCAGCAACCGGATGGATAGCGGAAAGTTCGAGTCTTTATTCAGAGTTTGTTTTCATGATTTAACACTATGGTCTTGAACCTTCTCTGATCTTTATTTTTAGCCGTATGGATTCCATCAAGTTATGCGATCACTTTTTATCCCGCTCCGCTTAACGACAAACGCCCGAGGCTTAGAGTTAGAAACTGAACTCGACCCTAGAATCGATCACGTCGCACGACGTGCAGCTTATCAGGCTATGGGCGAAAGTGAAGAAGCAATCGATAAGCACATGTGTGATCATCCGGACGTCGAAGGTGTTGTTCTCGGCGACGAATCCCGGCTGCGACAAATCATCACCAATCTCTCTAGGTAAAACTTTCAGTTTTATACATGGCTTCATTAACATACTTTTCCCAGCAACGCTTGCAAGTTCACCCCAGCTGGTGGCAAATTAACAATCAAAACAAAGCTGGTGATGCCAAGCGTCTCGGCCCCCGAACCACCCTCAGCTAAAGAGGCGAATAGCCCGGATCTCAGTGACCTGGATGGTCGTCCCCCACTTTCCGCCACCTATCTCAATCAGCACAACAATGAGAGTAAGCCCTCAGGGTTGGAATGGATAGCGGTACGCATCGAGGTCACTGATACTGGTTATGGAATCAAACCACGGGATATAGTCCAGAATAAGCTATTTTGTAGGCTCTACCTCATGTTGTGATGCGCCGGCTCATGCTCTACTTTTCAGCTGCCTTTAACCAAACAGAGCAAGGAAGGCAACAAGGTTCGTGACATTCTACGCTATGCTATGTAACCTCTAATTCTAACACCCTCGGACCTCAGGTGGTAAAGGCACGGGTTTAGGTTTGGCGCTAGTACGACAAATTGTAAAACTAAGCGGTGGGCGACTTGGGGTTCGATCTAAAGTTGGAGAGGGATCTACATTCTGGGTAGAACTGCCACTTGGAGTTGGGCGAAAGACTCTACTTCACCCCAATCCAGCTGAAACCCTTGCGGATTCTGAGCAGGCTTCCCACACCACAACGGATGCTGACAGAGTTCATGCTGCTGCGAGGAACGAGAGCTCAGTGCCTACGCCAATGAGTAACAGCTTGACAATGGCAGTTGACGCAGCGGCTCTTAAAGCATCCCGGGTACCAACAGAGACAACCCGGTCAAGCTCAGCAATGCAGACTCTGATGGAGCAAGGCGAGTGATTAGGAAAACATCACGTTTACGTTGCCTTATATTTAACATACAGGTGGTCGAGTGGAGCTGGTTCTCCAACGGCATAGCACCAAGTCCCCAGTCCTTACACGTTCACTCGTTGATTATCCGGAGAACGTACCCAACATCCCGCCGCAACCCTCAGATGGTACCTCATCTCAACGGTCGTTATCGACGGATACGCATAAAGCACAAGTCCAACGTCCCACATTCGTTCCATTACCCAGTCCACGTTCCTTCTCCATGGACACACACCCAACAGCTACTTCCAATACCTCCAACGTCTCAAACCGTTCCGATATATCATCCTCCACTTCTCCTCTTACACAGTTCGATAATGCCTATGCTCGTGGGAGCCCGTCATCTTCAAATCCTGCGATCAATATCGAACCAGGGTTACCTGTCTTAGTCGTCGACGACGACCCCCTCACACGGACACTCATGAAACGAATACTGACGCGGCTTGGTTGTCAGGTGACAACTGCAGAAAACGGGGAGATAGCATTAGAGTTGATTCTTGGTCCCCATAGCCTCCATGCACTCACGCCGTCAAGCGATGCTTCCGGTAACCTCGGACCAATTCTGGAACAGGAGAAGCAAGAGAGGGAGTACACGGCAGAGGGTAAATTTGCCGTTATATTTCTGGATAACCAGATGCCAGTCCTATCTGGCCTCAAAGCTGTTGAAAAACTGCGGGAGCTCGGAAGAAAGGATTTCATTGTTGGGGTTACAGGTTCGTCCTCGTTTTGTTCAAGATGTCAATCATGTCTGACATCGGGGAACAAATAGGAAATGCGCTACTGAGCGGTGAGTCCGGAACCTGCTTTCATGCGATTTTTGTCTTATATGACACGTTGCACAGACCAGCAAGAGTATCTGGAGGCTGGGGTTGACCGGTATGTCGTCTAAACTACTTTAGGAAAGTATGATATTGACGCGTGGTTTGATCCAGCGTGTTGACAAAACCTGTTTGGGAACGCAGTCTCAGAGACATGCTAGTACTTGCAGATGAACGGCGAAAATGCCCACCAACTGACGGCGATTCATAGGACGTTTTTTTATTATGAGAACCTAAGTATTTAAGTATATACACGTACGTATCTGATATTTGCAGTGGAGGGATCCGGAGCACCATACCCTTCATTTGTATGTTTTTCCTTTGGGGCTATTGATACATTGGGGGGAGATCTAGTACATAGGCCGAATTTAATTGCATGGTGGCTCATTGTGTGTGCGAAATGAGGACAATAAGTAGTAGTAGAGGCTTATCCGAGCTCGGTTATAGCCGAACATAGGCCCTGCCCCTTTCAAACCGAACCTTTGAACTGCTGGACACCCTCTGCCTCTGCTCCTCGTCCTAGACGCGCCTTGCGCCTCTTCTCAATGGCTCACCACATCTCACCGCCACCAAGTCCGCCCTCTCCTGATACAGGTCATTTTACTCATTTGCCTCCTTGTCGTTTGCTCACGCTGGTTTTAATCTATCCGATCTAGAAACTAAACCCTCTAGAAAGCGCGAGCGAGAAGTTTCCGTTGAGCCAGTCAGCACCCCTAAACCTTCTATCGTTGAGCCATTTATTGCCCTTTTTTTCGAACCCAAAGCACTCATGACCCAGCTCATTCACAGGAGACCGATGCCGTGCGAGAGCACAAGGAAACACGCACCCCTGCAAAGAAAAACCGAACACAGCTGGATGCCACTGAAGAGGAAGAGGACACTAGATCCAACTCAGGATCCCCGCCGCTGAGCGAATCACCACCTCACGAAATCAAAGTCAAGGTGCGGCAGATTAGCCAAGGCGTAGAAGATATCAGCTGGCAAAACACAAACGCCGCTCCCCGCGGGGAAGATCCTGAAACTAACCAAGTCTCTAAACAAGCTATACCAGACGAAGACAAACTCAAGGAACCCTGTGCTAGCGAGCCGGTAGATAGTCAAGGTGAGTGGCACCACGCTATCTCGGAAACTCGGCCAATCTGATTATACAACACTACTAAAGAAACAACCACTGTTTCTACCTCGCTCGAAACAGACAATGTGGACAAGACCTTGAAACGCAAGCTAGCAGACCGTGGAGCTAGCCAAGGTCCACCCGATTGTGACTATACGGCCCAGATCCCTCCAGAACCCCTCAAGAGACCACGCGACGATACCGAGAAGGACGATAACCCGCGGGAAACTAAACGACCATCACCGCCACCAGAGCCAAAATCTCCCAAATCACCAAAAAAGGCCGCCGCGCCCGTGACTCCAAAGCCCGTCAGTACAACCCATGAGAAGCTGCCTAGTCACTGATTTTACTTTCCTTAGAGTGGCTTCATGGCCTACGCATCCACAAGCTCGCCATTTGCTGCCGTCAAAGGCCAAAATATCTTCGCATCTAGCAAAGCAACCTCGCCACCACCACCACCATTACCGTTGCCCTCCACAACCGCACCTGCCTCACCTCCAGCAATTTTTGGCCAAAGCCCAGCCGAGGCTTCAAGCTCGTCAACTTTGACACCTGCTTTGAAACGCTCTGGATTCGAAGCGTTCGCTTCGCGTAATTCACCGTTCTCATCAACCTCTAGATCCAAATCTCCTGTATCAGTACCAAACTCACATCTTGAGAGACATAAATCTCCGTCCCGACGTACAGGGTCTCACGGAACCCATAATTCTACCGCTTTTTCTTCGTATGCTAGCGGAGTCCAGAGCTTCGCCATTCCCGCCCCGAAGCGCGCTCGAGCAGGATCACCCAGTGGTTCTTCTCGTAGCTCTGTGGAACGAACCCCTGGTGTGACTAATCTTCGTTCTAATGGAGCGGCTTCCGATAGTGGGGCCGAAGATGATAAGGAAGATGGCCTTACCTTTGGCGAGAAACTAAGAGCTGGTAAAGATGACGAGGATGAGAGCAGGAGCGACGAAGAGCAGGGAAAATATACGCTAACCGAGCAAGAAGGTTAGACTGCATCGATAGATGCGTAGTTTGATCTAACAATCTCATCAGTGATAACGGGGGAGGAGGATGAGCAAACGGTCCATCAAGTACGAGGGAAACTGTTCTCTCTTGTGGGTGGCAACCAATGGCAGGAACGAGGGACGGGCACACTCAAGTTGAACGTCAAACGTTTAGATGGAAGTGGCGCTCGCCTAGGTATGGAATTTCAGAGCTTGTTCAATGTTTTTGGAGCGTGTTTTGACTCATGTTCGATAGTCATGAGGAAAGAAGCAGTTTATACACTTCTCCTGAATGTGACTTTGTTCCAGGGAATGCGCTGCTCCCTTGCCCAAGACCCCAGATATCTGAGATTTAGTGTTATCGAAGACGGGGCTACGACGCATTATAATTTACGCGTTAGTTGACTTTCCTTTTGACCCGAAAATGATGATCTCAGACACCCATTGGTTTATAGCTCGCAAGTGCAAAAATTGCCATGGAACTATTGGATGAAATAACCGCCAATATTCCATTCACTTGAAAGATCAGGCAATTGTTTTGCAATGACACGACTTGGGCTCTGTAATTTTTGTCCTCGGTTTGTGTTACACCTGAACTAAGATCCTCCTACGCGTCATTTGAACACTAGCAGTATACGATAGCTTAGCTGGTTTCACTGTATTTAGTACGTACAGCCTGTGATTGGAACACGCATTTTGTTGAAACATTCTCACGGGCTGATGATTCTGTGCCTCCACCCGCTTCACCGGACGCGTCCCTTTCTCTCCGCGTATGCTACCAGTGGTCCTAGTCTGCCGTCTTTACTAGCGCAGCCCACTAGGCTCAGATCTGTATCCAGTATACGTACTAACTTATGGACAGTCATCCCCTCGTTTATGGCGGAATAGCACTATTAGGCGGAATCACTTTCTCCGTAAGTGTGCCATTCTTTTTTATCCATGCTGCTTGGCCAGCTTCTTCAATGATGACCGCCCCTTCATCCTTGTTCTTCGAGTTACGGGCTACCTCTGGGTATGCGCTTTAACGAGGACGATAGCATTGGGCCAGGGTACTTCCCTGCGCTGACACGTTGGCGATGTTTACCAAGAGCTACCAGTCACTGACATGTTGTAGTTATATGTAGCACTACTTGTCTGGTCGCCTCCACCGATAATAACTCGCGAATCGGAGAAGAAGTTTCTTTCCAACGCGTCGCCCAAAAAGCCGCTCCCATTGACCTTACTCGCAGAACCGAGTTCTGTCGACCTCACAGTCGTCGTTCCTGCATACAATGAGACTGAACGCTTACCCATAATGATGGCTTCTACTGTCGCTCACCTCACATCGCCAACGATCCACAAAAAGCGCACATTTGAAATCTTGATCGTGGACGACGGGTCTACGGACGGTACATCTGCAGCTGCACTCCGACTTGCAGCTAAATACCCCAAATGTAACATTAGAGTCGTGACGTTGGAGAAGAATATTGGAAAGGGGGGTGCTGTACGACACGGGATGCTATTCTCGAGCGGGGAACGCTTGTTGATGGCAGATGCAGATGGTGCAAGCCGTATTGAGGATTTGGAAGCTCTTTGGAAGGCCATGGATGATCTTGCACCGAATAAAGAACCAGCCATAGTTGTTGGAAGCCGAGCGCACCTCGTCAAAACAGAAGCTGTAGTCAAAGTAAGTATAACTCCTTCCCCGATTTGCGTTGGCTTGACGCTGATACCTTTGTTTTTTTTCCAGCGCTCACTTCTCCGCAACATCCTCATGTACGGTCTACACACTATCCTGCGTATCGTTGGTGTCGGGCACATACGCGACACGCAGTGCGGCTTTAAACTCTTTTCAAGAACAGCAGCTCGGCAGGTCTTTCCTGTACAACACCTGCCAACATGGATATTCGATGTCGAGCTACTTTTATTGGCTAAGCAGCTGAGCATCCCCGTAGCAGAAGTGCCCATCCAGTGGCATGAGGTTGCGGGGAGCAAGCTGAATGTGATGACAGCGTCGCTGCAGATGCTACGCGACTTGCTGATCGTCAGAGCAAATCATCTTCTAGGTCGGTGGAAGGCTGTTCCTCCAAAAACAAAATCAGAGTAGAGTTTATTCTATCTTGAATCCACATATTTATAATCTCATTGGGGTTCCACCATGCACAAGACTGCTGCTTCAGGTAGACAGATGCGCGAAGTTTCATCTTGCTCGAACGCTTGTGTATGGTTTGCCTTCCTGAATTCATGATGAGCCCATTGGCACCGAGTTGCCTTGATAACCCCAAATGCGTTGACGGATAACGCTTATACCAGCTACATCAAGGAGATGCAAAGAAGCCCTTTTAAGCGAAACATTCACTAGAGCATATCAACGAACTCTTCGTTAATTATACCTCAGTATGTTCCATCTTGACTATTCCCCGTACTTGCAGGACCAACCAGAAGATATATGTGGAGCACCTTATTATTATCGTTATCACCATTGATTTCACGAGCGTGTACGTACAACCTCTAAAATTAACAAATCTGTTCGCTTGGAGTGACTTTACTTGGTTAATGGACAAAAACCCGTTTATAGGTCATATGCCTGCATTAACCTTGGGTAGTGCCGACATCGGACAAGAAGGTCATGCTCAAGATTACATTGAATTGTTATTGTTATCATGCTCGGAGTACACAGATAATACACTTTTGAAGATACAGGCAACTGCTTCCTAACTGTAAGCTTTCATCTCAAAAGAAAAAACAAGCGCATCGTTGAACATGCACAAGACTCACCTATCGAAATCGACTCTTTTGATTATTCGTGTAGGTATGCGCAGAAGAGAACTCGACTACGGATTTCGTCGTCGCACTCTTTTGGCAAAGGTGTGGGAGTTTCCTTTATAAGAATCCGTTTAGGATCCACGACTACAACAACATAAAAAAAGCCAATTGTCAACTCTCCATTACCTTGGAAGTGAGGACCTTTTCGACATTACCAATGAAGGACTCCAGAGGCCATGCGTTATCATCTACGACCTTGGCGGACCGTAGTGCAAAAAATCGGAACAAGGCAGTGAAGTCCAGTTTGGTGTGCGAAGTGGTGGTTAGGAGATGGGGTTCCCCTAACTATTACTATCTGATAGTATTGAGGGGGCTAAAATCATCTGCCCCGTTGAACTTTCCTACATATATATATGTAGATGACGCTAGGCACGAGGAATCAGGATTGATGGGCTTCTGGAAACTGTTTCTCATTATCAACGGAACTTCCGGGCTTAGTACCGCACCACGATGCAGACATAAGCTACACCTATTTTCTCAGGTGCTGTATAAACTCACCTCCCCAGAGCACAGCTGACACTGTCAATCTATCATGACCCGCAATAACCTCCGAAATTGTATGACAAGAAAGAGAGGGATTTTGAACGAAAGCAGCATCGTAGGCGTTCATGCAACATTGTTGGCGAGGTGGTGTGTCGATTGACTTGTACGGTCTTGAGCGGCTATAGTACTCAGGGTCAATCTAGTGAAGAGACAAATAGTCGACTGCTGATTGGTCCGATCATAATAAGACTGGAGGGGATGTCACTGAAGGAAGCGCTTGTTGTTGATCTGAGATTACGGAATTGGATGATGCCTACAGGGCTGGCCTCTAAACTTCCCCATTCATTTCAACTCCGGATGAGAACTCGCAGGTGATACAGCAGACGCGGGTCAAAAAGAACACCCAAACAACCATGCATCTCGATCTTATCTGCTAGAGCTAGTTCTGGCACAAATACGGTCGAGTTTCTGAGCTTGCCCGTGAGCAAAGAAGGGAAACAACGACTGACGTCCTGGGAGCTATATCGGATGTTTGGGAATAGAATTGATCTTTACCGAAGATAGCCCAGCGAGCGACGACAACCAGTTAACCTCGTCACGAGCAGTTCATGCATCCGATAATATGGCTTATGGTCGGTCGTGGCGAATTGTTAGGGTTATATTAAGGACAGGCGGTATAGTTAAATAGACAGGGCAAACCCAGAAGTTGTTCAAGACTCGGCAAGATGACAGGTGCACGGGGACTATACATCCTATCGTCAATGTGTTTACTCCTGACCAGTGTGTCTGGGCAAACAACAGCGCCACAGTGGGGCCAGGTGAGTCTATTGATTTGCTGCTCATAAGCAGCGAGGCTTTTTGCTCAAACTCCTCCGTGCTAGTGTGGTGGCGATACTTGGACTGGGCCGACCATTTGCCCGTCAGGGTGGGTGTGCACCAAGTTAAACCAGTATTACTGGCAGTGCCTGCAAGGTGCAGCAACGAGCACAACAACGGTCGGGGGAGGTGGGGGTACGACAACGACAACGGCTTCTGGAGGTTCTTCGACCCTGGTACCAGGGTACTCTTTCATTCGCGCTGTCGTGAGTTTCGCAAATGTTTGAGCTATGTAGTTATGATTGACCGACCCACTTGGCCTCTTGCTTGATAGGAGGATCCTAATTTCCACAAGTATCTCCAATCTGAAGTTTTGAATACCGCTTCCGATGCCGTTCTTGGAAGCCCAAGCACTGCATCACAGTTCCAGATCACGAATGGCCAGTTAATCCAGAATGCGGGGGGTACTCCACTTTATGCAGTTGTTGAAGGGAGAGCCAATTCGACGGTCATGAAACTCAAGATGAGCTGGTCGAAGACTCCAGCCACAGCTGGTACCTTTGTCTTTAGTGGCGACACTGTGGAGTGGAGTAATCCAACCATTACGAGGCCCCAGAACAACGTT
>JABCKK010007980.1:0-32762 GCA_018221785.1 Calocybe gangraenosa
TTTTTTTCTCCCCTTTTTTTTATTTGGGGAGTAAAGGTCCCACAATTCGGCGGTTTTTTTTTTTTTTTTTTTTTTTTTTTTTTTTTTTTTTTTTTTCCCCCCCCCCCCCCCCCCCACCCCTTCACGCGGTCTTGTCCTTTTTCAAAACCCTCCACGACTCTCATCTACGTCACCAAATGTATGTTTGACCTTAGCTGCTTGAGTAATGTTCGATGATAATCCATGCATGTACAAATCATCCTGTTTTCCTCGAATCACTGTACATTCTAATCGAAGACATGAAATATATATAAAACCGCTGCGTTTGTCTCGGAACGGAATGTCGATCCTTAATCAAAACATGGAAGCACTCCATGTTTTGATTAAGCCAGCGGGATCGGACTCGGAGACGGAAACGGGGAGGGAACGCTTGTAAATCACTGTCTAGCGATTTGTGGCGGCTTTTCTGGACTTGAAAAAAAAAAATCCCAATGAAGAGCTGTTTATTACAATTACATAGAGTTTACAGAATTAAGACCATGTAATCATTACAGCTCCTCACGCCACGCTTCCCCCTTTGCACCCTTTGCAGGCTTTTTACCCTTCTTCCCTTGTGCTTGCGCGCTCCCCGACTTGGAATCACTACCTTTGTCCGACGTGGACTTCATGTTCATGGACTTGACATCGTATCCAGCTGCACGTAACGCATCGGTGATTTGATCCACCGTCTCAAGTTGTCCGTCTGTTAAATCAACCTCATCCACAATCTGAAATACCACACCGTCCTCCTGGTTGTCCGACATCTCCTCCAACGTCACCGGCTTCCCATCTTTGCCACCTAGGATAGCCTCGAGAGTCTTGCGCAATACACTACCATAAGTGGCGCCCTTTAGCTCCGAAGATTTGGCTTCCTTGGCTGGGGGCGCAGGCAAGACAGGTTTATGCCGTGGGGGGTTGACAGGATAATCAAGGTCAGGAAGGCGGGCTTGTTCATCGGTAGTGCCAGCGGGAGGCAACATATCGACAATCTCACGGCACCGGATCTGGTGTTCCTCACCCGTGTCACGTCGTGACTTGAAGCCAGGCTCGCTACACAGGCGCGGGGTGTTGATAACGAGGACATAGGAACATGTCTTGGTCTCCTTGACAAAGACGATCGTGTCCGTCATGGTCATCGAACAGTGGAACTATTCAAAAAACAAAAGAAAAAAAAAACGCACACACACAAGTCCAAGGGAAAATATAGAAAAAAGGGGATATCGAAAATCCAGAATAAAATGAATTTTTCCGGGCCGCATTAGCTGAGGCCGAAGCAAGGTCAGATGATCTTACCTGAACCTCGACTTCGCGACTTCTTCCTGTCTTGTCACACACAGTGCCGTCACCCCATCGCTGTACCAAATAACGAGATCCAGCACCGCGAGCAAGTTCAAGATTGTGTGCCTGCGCGTTCTGTTCTGCGACTGTCAGGTCCACGCCAGGTTTGGGGGCTTTACCTAGCGTGTATGCTTCCCACTGTCAAAAAAAAAAAATACAATTATCACAATACAATGACAGCTTAATAATCAATGCCAAATGACTGAATCAAGTTAAAAAAACTCACCTCAGTGTCTTCTTGGGGTGGTATGTGGCCGGCTGGTGAGAGGATAATGAATTAGCCAAATTGATCAAAAAAACGACCCTTAAGCTGGTCCAGAAGGCAGAAACAATGATGTGTAGGAATGACAGAGAGCAACGGGGGTGACGATCAAAAAAGGTAATCGGGCTCGGGTTAAGAGACAGGGTTTACGAAAGGTTGGATCCCAAATTTTTGGAAACAGAGAATGTACGCCAAGAAAAGGAAGGAAAAGGAAAATGAGTGTGGGATTATTTACCTGCAGAATTGGCAGCCTCTTTGAACTGGCGAATTTCTTCGTTATGACAATACGAATAGGTGAACCACCCTTGGCGATGCTTTTTTTATTTGTTTATGTAAACGTAAAAGTGAGGCTGGAAATCGGTAACGTGAGGGGGAGTTGCGCACGTAAAGGCAAGTTCCAGACAATGGCTGAAGGAGGGACCAGCTTCGTGAAGGGGTTATTTCAAAGTCAGATGGATCGTCGTCGGTGACTGGAAGGATATTGTCCACCGGTTTTGGAATGAGGCATAGATAAGAGACCTTTGTACCGATTTTCATTTTTTCTAGCGTGTAATTAGTCGTTGTGGGTAGTAAAGTTGATGGCTAGTTTGGGAGAAGTGTGGTTAATTGTTCTTTCTGTATTGTTGAGCTGGTTGGGATGGTTACTTGAGAGGCATCTACGCCGTCTATTTCCTTTGGAGAGGCGGGGGTATGTTGTGTGTTTGACCATGGTTGATCTAGGAACTCGAGTTCGCCACCACGAAGACCATCTGTGAGCCAGCGTTGAGCAGTTTGGTTGAGAAGAGGAAGTCTGTTGAGAAATGCGACGCGAAACTTTGGAAAGGCGTGTGTATCCTCCGGTATTGAGTGTAAGAGACGAGCTGAGACGATGAGAATGGCAAAGAAAGGTAGAGTTGCTACGAGTAGCATGGTTAGAGGTTGGAAGAGGGGATATCGGCGGCTTGGGAATATTAAATCCTAATAGATGATGATAATAATAATAATAATAATAGTAATAATAATAATAAAATAATAAAAATAATAAATTTGTGATAGGATTATTAGATTTGGCTCAGGAAACAATTCATTTTTCGAATTCTTCTATTTTCGGTATTCAATTTGTGCATTAAAGCCGGCACACCCATGCTGCTTTTCTCTCTCCCCTCCCCCCTCTCCCTTCTTTCAACCAACGCGTTATCCCGCTATCCTACTCCCGAACAACTCGCCTTCAAATCGCGCCCCTGGCTTAGAAATGTCATCATCTCCCCGCGAACCTCATGACGACCCAGAAGATAAGCACAATCTTGACGAACTAGATGAGCCACAGCCTGGAGGCGACACAGAAGGAGGTACGCACTTCCCCATTTTCCTTTCAGAATACACACTCTCCCTTATATTTGTGATTTAAACTGATCGTGTCCCTTTCTCTCCTATTTCCAATTACAGAAACTCTCACTAAAGATGGTGAGGCCCCCGCGAAACGGGGTCGTGGTCGCCCAAAAGGTAGCAAAAATAAGCGACCAGGCGGCGCATCCGGTACTGCAGCACCAGGATCATCATCAGCTGCGGCCCCAAAGAAGAGGGGGCGGCCGCCAAAGGTCAGTTTCTGATGCATCATTGGGTTACGTGCCCTTCCCCCCCCCCCCATGAAACCCTTGACAAACATTCTTTGTTTACACACAGGAGAAAAAACTCGATGGTGATGGTGATGGCGAACGACCAGCCAAACGACAACGTGGTCGCCCTCCAAAAAACTCCAGACCTGACGGCATAGATGCCGCGACAACTGGCGATATCCCCGATTCCAGTGCCAAGAAGAAGAGGGGAAGGCCTCCAAAGAAGTCAACGGACTAGCCAACCTATCTATACCCTTTCTTCAAAGTGCCACCCTCCATTCGAAGCTAATGGTTTCTCTTGTTCTTGCTTACATTTTGCCATTCTTTGCTACCCACAACCTCACGACAAATACGCATGTTTTTCCCGCTCGCTATATCATTGCAGAACTTTCTACTTCTCCTCTCCTCTTTCAATTGGTCCGCTTTCGCCGTTGTCACTAGTACTGTCGTTATTTATGCTGTACGCTCGAGTATACTATCCACTTTCGTTTTTCCCGACCCTTTAAGCAGAAAATCAACGGTGCGAAATTCATGCACGGCCTGTGATTATCGAGTTACGTCCACACGTATAGCATGGATATTCCCGCT
Organism: Calocybe gangraenosa; assembly: GCA_018221785.1. Taxonomy (NCBI): domain Eukaryota; kingdom Fungi; phylum Basidiomycota; class Agaricomycetes; order Agaricales; family Lyophyllaceae; genus Calocybe; species Calocybe gangraenosa. The sequence continues at coordinate 3,802 of JABCKK010007980.1, forward strand.
GTTATCGCTGAGTATGAGAAAAAACTTAATTTGGGGCGCAATGATGAGACTTCATTATTATTATTGCAGCATGACCACACGACCAAGACATCCATTCTGGGTTATAAGGTTTGACGTTCGGCTCATTTCAAAGTTTGGCCTGTATACCAGGTGCCAACGCCATCCACAATATACATATCCCCGCCACACTGACTAGTGTTAATAATACTCGCACAACAACTTCTATAACCCTGGCCTGCCACATGGCTCTCCTCTTTGCTGTGGCATAACTGATATCAGGGCGGAAGGTAACCATTGTGTACAAAGGAAGCCACCCGGATGGATTGCCTGGTGGGTAGGGAACACGAGACAGTAGCGGACCGAGAGAAGATAGTGAGATATACGATCCAGAACTCAGCGAATAGAGAAGGTTGTCTAGGGTTTTCTTAAATAGGTAGCTGGGAGTCGTGACGGCGTGTCGCATTTCGGCACTAGAACGTGCGTCAGAAAAATAGAAAGGGGCCCCACAAAAAAAATAAAATGAAGGCGAGAGGAGGGAGAGAAATGAGTCACATACTAGTTGTCCATTGCCATGTCGCATATTGCAACTAGATCCTCGTGCCGCGTGTCAGAATAACGTTCTAGGGCACGAGCCAACCTTTCATCGATATTATCGGTAGATTCAACCTTAGATGACGGCGCGGAAGGGTTTACACCCTCTTGACATAGTAGGGTCATTAATATCCTAACGTCTTCCAGTCCACAATTGAGGCCCTGTCCAAAAAATGGGACCATAGAATGGGCTGCGTCTCCTAATATGATGGCGCGGTCCTTGTAATGATACGGTTTGGACTACCAAAAGCAGAATAAAACAGATGAGGGTGCGTTCAGATTTCCTAGAAAGTTCGACAGCTGATCTTACCTTTGTACATATCAAGGGGTTGCGGGGATTGCGTGTAAAATCGTTCACAAGGGTTTTCTCGCCAATCATAGGCACGGCGTCGGGGAAGTAAACTCTGAACCAATCAAGAATAGTCTCGGCGCTATTGAGGCGATCAAGGTCTGAGCTAGGCGCAAATAGAGTGCAAGTAAAACTTTTGTCCTGTTCCCGTCAGAAAGATCGAGTTTGTAAATATACGACGGGGGCCTGAAGTATGGGCGACAAACCTTATTTGGGAGCGCAATTAGCATGAAAGAATGGCGTGGCCAGATATGCAAGTGATTTGGATCAAGGAGAAACATCGATTGACCGTCACTATCTCGGCCTGCCGGCATTTTTAATTCAATGTATTCGTGTTTGATGTACTCTTGCTGGTAATCCATTCTAACGGACACCAATGATGGTGGGCGGCCAGGACCCATTGATGAGAAAAATAAAACAAATTCAACTGTGAGCGACAGACGCCCGGAAAAGAAGCTGCTCACCTGACAACTCTCATCATCTGCCGTCGAATGACTGAATAGCTCCCGTCCGCACCTATACAAAAGTCGAAATTGACAGATAAATCTTGAGTGGATTCCAAAGCACGCAGAGTTAATGTTTTTTTATCAAAATCGGCGGCCACGACCTTGTGTTTGAAGAAAATCCTGATATTTGGGGATGCGGAAGCTTCCTGTAACAGCTCTTCATTAAGAAGTGCCCGGTCGATGGAATTGATACACTGTTAGACAGAGGGACCAGGGCGAGCGTTCATTTGATGCACTTGGAAGAAAATTCGGGGGGAAAAACTAGCCTGTCCATCCCTGTCATAGAGTTGACTGTCAAGATCTCCCTTTAATTTGTGTATCATGCGTCCGCGCATGGGAATAAATGTCTGCATGAACCGTCGTGCTACCGTTGGATCAACAGATTCTAGTGCAGCAATTCCACGATGGGACATTGCCAAGTTTATAGATCGCTGCTGGCTTGCTTTTGATGAGGCGAGTCGCATATCTTTAGAGTAGATGTGGTAGGCTGAATGAGCTAACTGAATTGCAGATAAAAGCTTACCTGGACGTCCCTCATAGAGCTCAACCTGCCAGCCCTGCTTAGCAAAGGCTATCGCAGTGAGGCAACCGACTGGACCAGCGCCAACTACGACGACTTTCCTCGAGGGAGGCAACATTGGATTTCTGATGACTGATTTCCCAAAAAGAAAGACATACGGCGAGACAATCTAATCTAATCCAATCTAATCAGCAGGCTCGTGGGTATAATCATATACTCGGATCTTCTTTACCTCTACAAGACCTCCACCCCCCCCTTACCCAAGGTTCGTTCGTTTACCCTCTTTCTACCCATCATCTGTCTAGCTTCTTAACCAATGTCTCCCCAAAGCACTCCTGATACTTCTTTGAGCAACGACTTCATTGTCCCTGTAAATAGGGACATTCAAGCTAAGCTTCGTCCTGATGGTGGTTGGTCAAACGACAAACTATACATGACACAGGCTTCTTATGCCCTGCTTCTAGATAATAAAATCACCTATCTGTGTGGAAATTCTCTTGGGCTGAAATCTAAACGATCGGCCGCTTTAGTTCAGGAGGAACTAGATGTGTGGGGTACGCGGTATGTATATCTCACCGCTGGATAATTCTCTCTCCCTTACACTGGCCCCACATCAGCGCCGTAATCGGACATTTTGAACATCCTCATCAAAGGCCCTGGGTCAAGTACACTGACCTGCTCAATCCACTCATGGCAGAGATCGTAGGTAAGATCTGTTGAGCTATCTCAATAGGGAATCGTAACGCCGCATTCCAACAGGGGCCAACGAGAAGGAAGTTATCTGTATGGGAACATTGACGAGCAATCTGCATCTCATGATGGATTCTTTTTACAAGCCCACTGCGGACCGCTTCAAGATCTTGTGCGAAGCAAAAGCTTTCCCCTCGGATCAAGTCAGCTCTTTTATCTTAGAACGTTTCTGCATATGGTATTAAACCAGAGACGTACACGCTTTGACAGTATGCCTTTGCATCGCAGGTCAAAGCCCATGGTCTGGACCCCGCAACGGCCATTCTCGAGATATCACCCAGGGAAGGCGAATATACTCTTCGAGAAGAGGATATTCTAGAAAAAATCGCGACCGAAGGGCCCTCGATTGCTCTTGTTCTGTTTAGTGGTATCCAGTACTACACTGGCCAATGGTTCCCCATGCAAACCATCACCCGCAAAGCCAAACAACAGGTACGCAAGATTTATATTATTTTTCCTGCTTATTACGCCCCGAACTACTGAAGCATAGGCGCTGTTTCTTTGAGCCAACTTCATGGACTAATAATACATTGTTTTAGGGATGTGTTTGTGGCTGGGACCTTGCACATGCCGTTGGTAATGTTCCGCTGTCCCTTCACGATTGGGACGTGGACTTTGCAGTTTGGTGCACGTATAAATATCTCAATTCAAGTCCCGGAGGCATCGCGGGATTGTACATGCACGAAAAATGGAATGATTCTCACAGTCCCAAGTATGTCCCCTTCTTGAAAGGTCTTCCGTACCACATAAGCTAAAAAAATGGGTGTTTAGGTCTGCGGGATGGTGGGGGCACGAGCTTTCTACGCGATTCGATATGCCACCCACGTTTTCACCCATTGCGGGTGCTCAGGGATTCCAGCAATCGAATCCCAGTATGCTAACTTTAGCCGCTCTTTTAGGATCTTTACAAGTTTTCAAGGAGGCTGGTATGATGAATGCGATAAGGGACAGATCCCTGATCTTGACCGGTGCCCTTGAGAAACGTCTCATGCAGTCCAAGCATTTCGTACCCGCTAGCGAGGTCCGCCAGCTGTATCCCCAACCTGGCAGCGGCAAGCCAGGGTTTACGATCATCACGCCGAGCGATGCATCTCAGCGTGGGGCGCAGCTGTCGTTGTTATTCCTACCCATTGGCACTGGAGTCATGCACAAGATATTTGCTAGTTTGGTTGATTATGGTGTTGTTGGTGACGAGAGAAATCCGGATGTGATTCGGTTAGCACCCACCGCCTTATACAATACGCTCAAAGACTGCGAGCAGGCGGCATATTATCTCGAGGAAGCATTCAAAGGCTTGGCCTAAAAACAGATATATATTTTTACAATACTACAATAATACATTTAGGAGTTAAGCAGAATAAAGTCTTTCACGATATCGATAAATTCAAAATTTAGTAGAACATCATCGTGCTCGTCAGTGAGCTGATTCACATTGCAGAATACTTTGATAGGTGCATCATCTCCGTTCAGTTGACAAAGATGTTGGTAAAATGACTCGCTTTGGGGGACATTGATCAGAGAGTCGTTTTTTGAATGGATGATGAGCCATTTGATATGGGTGGAAAGGAGCGGGAATTCAGTTGTTGAGAAAGCGGCAAAAGAGTCGAGTCTGCCAAACGCAGGAGCCACAAACCATTGACGGTAATCCGGAAATGTGTTGGTGAGAAGTTCGACGTTATAGATGCCTTCCGACATGGTGACTGTCTTTACTGCCAGAAGGAGGGAACGAGGAGGTGTGAGCGAGGGAGTTATGGCGGATGAGTCCAAAAAGATGGAGGTAATCATATGTGCGCTGCAGCTGTGACCCATTAGATGGATATGGTCTGGGTCATACAGGGGCCCATAACGAGGGGGACCTTGCCATCTGGTGAGAAAGATCAATGCTTGGAGGGCGTCCTCGGAATGACCTGGGTGGCGGAAATGGTTGTCATCTGGGGGATCGCGGGGAGTCAGGCGATAGTTTGGAACAGCAACGGGAAACTGAGTGGCAGTAGCAAGGTTTCGGGCAAGCTTTTTATGATCAGCCTTGTCTTCCCTTGTGGAATTTAAGCAGATATTGCTGTTAGCGGCATAACGATACTTACGCTCTCCAAGCGCCGCCGTGAATAAACACGATGAGAGGAGGTAGCTTGTCGCTGTTGAATTTATCGTTTGGAAGATACAAGTCGAGCTGGCGTTGTTGGTCAGTCAGCTCTGAGCTGTAAGCAATGTCGACGAACTCCATGGTAAGGCCCAGGCTGTGTACCCCTCATGTCACATTGTCACACGCGTCATATCAATTATGATGTCATTGCCTTTCAAGAGTTTACATAAATACGACCCAATTCATAGGCAGTTCCCCACCTGCCCCTTGTTCCTTCCTCTCATGGCTTTCACGACTTCAGATATTTGCAAAGTTGGCTCTTCTTCTCTCCTTTTCTTTGAAACCCTCGTACTTAGTCAAAATTTTTCCAGATCCTCATTGCTATCCTCCTCCCACCATTAGGAGTATTTTTCGAGAGAGGATGTGGTGCTGACTTGGTATGTTTAGTCCTTAACCCCTCTTTGCATATTCGCAGTTGTCTCACTAAACATGTAGCTTATCAACATCATTCTGACCGTTCTGGGCTACCTGTAAGTTTGTTCCCGTCTCATGCCGCTCTTTGCGCTAATCCATCACTTTACAGACCCGGAATCATCCATGGTACGCCTAGACATAGCCCCCATTTCGGACCCCAACTAACTCGTTCTGTTAGCGTTGTACATTATATTGAAGTACTAGGAGTGAACATCAAATTGACGTTATGAACATTCACCATGGACGGACTGTATACTCTTTTATGCCATTTACTTACACTTAGATGCTCAATGTATTCTAATGTGTTTTAATCATTTCATCTATTTTGATTGATTTTCTTGACTTTGCCCATTTTTAACATCATCTTCAGCACTTTCGCCTCCGGAGTCTTCCTCACTGCCACTGACTTCATCATCCTCCCCCCCATCATCCTCACTCTCCAGTGTGCCCGCAGTCTGAGAACCCGTCTCCTTATTCGTCGCAGCGCTCGCCAGAGGCTCATCCGCTTGGACCATGGGTGCCTCGTCGCTTTCTTCTTCACTTTCACTTTCCCCCTCCTCATTTGGAGGTAACAGTTCCTCCAGGTTTTCGACATTTGCCTGTGAGTTTTCCTAGACACTGCCTTTAGCTATGTGCCTGTCTGTTCCCGTAGTTTTGTTATGTATTACCTTCGTGATCTCAACTTCCTCATCCGACTCAGAGTCCTCATCTTCCTTCACGTCTTCCTTCGTACTCGTCTCCCCATCGTTGTCGTCATCCTCCTCACTTTCGCTTTCTTGCTCGTCGAATTGTTTGATCATATGTGCGCCGATAAGCCAGCATTTTTTCATGTTTCCTTTCGCGTCTCCTTTGAGCCCCTCACCCTCGGATTCTAATAGTTTGTGCCATTTCCGTATATCGTCCTCTTCCACGATGTCGTCTTGATACAGAGCTGCAAGAATCTGCCCGAATAGGGCCATTCGTTTCGAAACCGAGCAGTGGCTCTGATTACTTGTGAGTATAGGATGAACAAAACAAAAACAATGCTGTCACCTGTAGGATCGAAACGGTTTCCACTGCATCCACACCTCCGATTCTATCAATGAGCTCTCCCCACCTCCCTATAACGTCTGCAATCTCCTTGCGCTGGGCGGCAGGCCCTACATCGATAATACGGATCTTTTCCACAATCGCAGCCACAACTGCCTCCCGTACACGTCTAAGTGGGACGTTGCTTGCCATACGCAGCGTTTTTAGTTCAACCGCTGCGTTGTCCACCGAATGTCCTTCTGCAAACGCTCGCTCTAGTGACTGTTCGACTTCAATTTGGAATTCAGATTCGCCCATAGGTAATCCAGTAGGAACATTGAGGGGGAGAGATATGTCTGAGGGTGCGGTAAGGGAGTGTGATTCAATTTCAGAGTCGCTCTCCGAGTCAGAATCGCTCTCGCTGATAGACGTTTCAGAACCGTCGTCTGAGTGATACAGATCTGATGCATTGTCCGCTGGTTACATAAAGGGCATTGAGCAACAAATTTTACATCGAGACAAAGAAGATAAATGGAACCTAGTCGCGTGAATCTCTCATTTTTGAAACATGCAAGCTCATCCTCGTCAGCACCCTCATCCAGACCCATCGGCCACACAACTGCATTCGAGTCCATTCCGAGCACCATAGGTAACGAATGTTGGACTATGACATTCTCCTCAGTACATGTCGTACATTAATGAAAAGAAAAATTCTTACGTGCTTCAACGTCTTCTATGTCCGAATCCTCATCTTCGGATTCAACTTCGTCACCTTCATCTCGCTTCTTTGACAGCCGCTCAAAGGGTCTAAGCTTTACAGCAGGTCCGATGATAACCCCGTCGCCAATTAAGCAGCCCTTTGGTACCTGACTCTCATCTTTTATGAAGACACTCATTCCGATGATACTACGTTCAACAACGCAGCCCGAGCCAATGATGGTCCCATCAAAAATATACGAATTTCGAATGATCGTACCCGTTCCGATTTTGCAATTTTGCCCTATCACGGAGGCGATAATCTGTGCGTTTTCGTTGACATGCGTCGAAGAACCGATGAGGGTGTTGTTTCCTATTGTGCAGGTTCTAAATTACGAGTCAGTATCGTTTGATTAAGGAGAAGCAAGTGGTGTTACCGTGCGAGGACAACTGAGTGGTCCTTCGGAGTATACTTGTTTCCACGCTCATGATCGTACTGGTGTCCGCCTGGGTGATTATTATCTGGTACTAGCGGGAATGTCCAACGAGACAAGATATCTTTACTAGGAAGATAGGGTTATTTAGTGTTTTTGGGCAAACACGGAATATCTACCTAACAGAGTCGTAACTCTTGGTATCTTTCACCCGTGCGGCATATCCATCCTTTGCGACGTAGCAGTAGATATTTTTCATGAGAAGGTCAGACGTCAGTACGCCGTGAACAAAATCCCGTCGAATGTCGAGGTAATCAAAGTTGTCTTGGAATAGCGAGGGAACCTAGAAAAGATCCGTAACCATCCTCGTTTAAGCGTTGTTATCACGATGAAACAGAAGAAACAGACTTCTACAGAACAGACGTCTATGGAGCAGTCTATCAGGTCATTTCGAATTTCGATCTCTGGATGAGCGGCTAAGACCTCGCGTGGGATGCGCGCAATTGTGGTAGGCGGAAACTCTGTGACAGGTTCGTAGGAAAGGCACTCGGACGTTTCTGGATCCAACACGAAGATCGAAGAATCTCCTCGAGCTCTGTATATGGCGTTTAGATACTAGCAGTGTGAAGAAGGGTCCTTAAGCGGTGAGGGGAGGGTGCTCACTTTGTCCGATGTGTCGCACCACTCTCTTTGACTACCATGGTCATAATAGCGTCTTTGTTCGTTTTACGCCGTTCCTTGTGCACACGAACAACCTCATCGATTCGTATATTGCTCACCAAATCACCCATAACGAGGACGAAGTCGCTTGTGACCAGCCCGCGAGTGTAAATGTCACGCATAGCGTCTCCAGGGGAGAACGTTTCCTTCGCGGTAAGGATAGGCGTAATCTTTATTCCAGAACCAGGTTTAGACCACTTGGATTCTCTGACAAAAATGGGACGTTCAGTGAAGAGATTCTGGCCTTGGGGCTGAACATGATGCCGCATACTTGATAGCTGCTTTCACGAGTTGTGCGTGAGATCGACAGACTACATAAATTTCCTGTACACCTGCGAGTGCGAGGCTTTCAAATGTCCAGTCGAGTAGGGGAGCATTGCAGATCGGAAGCAGGCACTGCAAAAAATCTAATCAGGATGGTGATGCAGATAACGTCCAGACCTCATACTCGAGGTTTACGCGTTGTAAGAGGGCGAAATCGTTTGTTGAAGCTATCTGCAAGGATAACCGCTTGCAGGACCTCTTCCTCGTCATCAATCAGCTTCTCTTTACCAGAGCTGGATTTTGGCGCCATTTGATATACCTTGTATTGTAAGGTAAGGTATGAAGCAAGACAGCACTTGAGTCACAAACAGAGATTACTAACAGTTCAAAGCAAAAAAATCCATTCCCCTCTCAGAAATAAGGAACAGTCACAAAAAGATTACAATTGAACCTAAAGACATGGGAGCACGATCCGCTAAAAGAAGGTATGTGGGTATGTAGCTCGAAATAATGGATCGAGTGATTAGGTATGGAAAGACGGATCAGGGCTAGTCATGATAAGTGGACCATCGAAAAGGGTAAGCAAATCGAGGACCAAATCCGAGATGTATCGTAAAAAGAAGGGCATGAAATCAAATATGAACAGACATCCCCTGCAAGCGCACCAGCAAGTGAGTCTGTCCACCAAGACAAATGAAGAGAAGGTAATCATGAGCGTCGTTCGTTATAGTTGAGTAACCAAAATCAAAAAAGGATATTGATTATGCAGCAGCGGCAACAACGGGAGCAGCAGCAGGAGCAGCCTCAACGACAGGCTTTGGTTCCTCAGTACTGGGAACAGTGGCCGCAGAAGTAGCAACCTCAGGAGTGGCCTCAGAAGCGGGGTTCTCGAGAGGAGCGACCGGGGAAGGTTCATCAATCCTAGGCGGGTTTTCGTCAACCTTAGCTGGGGTAGCCACCTCCTGCTTAGGCTTAGATTTGAAGAAATCGCCAACGCGAGCAGAGAGGCGTCGTCCAACCTTGATGGTCTTGGAGATCTTCGAAGTGATCAGCTTCGGAGTAAAGTCATTTGAAGATAAACTGGTACCTTCTCCTTCTCTTCATCCTTCTTTTCTTTCTCCTCGATGGCGGGAGCTGCTTCAGGAGCGGCAGCTTCAGCAGGAGCGGTAGGCTCACTAGAACGCGATGAGTAAATGATAAACGATGATACTAGGCGATGTAAAAGCTTACGTCTCCTTGACAGTTTCGGTGGGCTCTTCCGTCTGAGCAGCTTCAGGAGTGGCTTCAATAGCTGGAACAACCGGAGCAGCAACCTCCTCTTTGGGCGCCTCTTCAACAGCAGGTGCAGCAGCGGGTGCTGTTACAGCCTAGAATATTCCATGAGTCACATTGAATCAATTGTAAACAGGGTTGGCACACCTCAGCTTCTTCCTTCTTTTTCTCCTTCTTGGGGCTCTTGGGTGCCTTTGGCTTCTTCTCGGGCTTGACCTTATCAGTCTTAAAAGGAGCGAGGAGCTTGGACAGGAGACTTGGGCTCTTTGGACGATCCTCTTTTTTCGATGCCTCAGCCTCAGTAGCCTGTTTAAATGAATCATTTAAGAAAGAATTCAAGGGATGAAAGGCATGTACACGAACCGGCTTAGCCTCCTCTTTTGCGGTTTCCTCAGTCGCAGGCGCAGCTTCAGTAACAGCTGGCTCGGCAGCGGGAGCGGTAGTGGCCTCAGCTACAGCAGGTGTAGCGGTCGGAGCGGGTTCTTCGGTCTTTGCAGGTTCCTTTATTGAAGTGGAAAAAATGTACAAAAGTGGTGAGAATGAGGTTTTGGAATTTTTTTTTTTTTATAAAAAATAAAAATAAATAAAACGTATACATACGGAAGTTGTCTCTACAGCCTTGGTAGGTTCAACAGAAGTAGATGCAACCTCTGGGGCAAGGGCAGGAGTCTCAACGGGTTTGGCATCCGTGATAGGGGCAGCGAGAGCGGTGGTGGCTTCAGCAGCAGACATTATGGTAAGAGTGTGAAGTGAGCTGGAATGATGAGTCAATGGGAGTAAAGGAAGGGAAAAGATGAGGGTATACTAACACGAAATGATATTAAGTGCAAGAGAGAGAGAAAGTAAGGCGTGCTACGCAACCTATGAGCCCGCTGGGACAGCTGGGGTCGTTGAGAGAAATAAAGGAAGGAGGGATGGAGAGACAGACATTTTTAGCGAGCCCTTCTTTTTATTTGGTCCGTCCTGTTTACCTTTTGTTTGGTCTCGCTAAACTGAATTTGTTGCTACAGGGTCCCACAGAAAAAAAAAAAAAAAGTGCAAATTCAATCACAACAATACTGTACAGTTTGAAGCAGTTCGCTATGTATATGCAAGCTATCTCGTCTCTTGACGTGGGCTTTTTGCAGCAACGCTTATCAGTGCAAATGCAAGCCCCATCAAAATTTCAAGCACACGATCAAAAGAGCGTTTATTCTATGCCGCTCGCGTCACACAGGTTCATGGTCAAGGACAAGTTGTTACGTCTACTTCGCTGTCTTGTACTGCTTGATTCATCTAATTCTGAGCAGCCAGTCAACTTGGTCTGTTCTGGTCAGATAGATCTTCTTTCCACGTGACACTACGCTGACAATCATCTGTTTCATCTTTCGTCTCACGGACATCTTACGGACAAGGGCCCGGACACATACACAGGCGCAAGGGCAGACACATAAGGACGAGGTCACTTATGGGCGACAATATATAACATCTGTTGGAGACCGACTACGTACTTGTTGCGCGTCATTGTGCTAATTCGGTGCCTTTTTGGAGCAACCTCTCCGTATATATTAAACCTGTCTGCCATGCTCCTCCCATGCACTCATGTTTGCTGCAATAACACCCATACTCCTCTTTATCGCTTTCATATTGCTTCTCCTCGTCTCTCTCTCGGCACCAATCATAAAGTCTATATACTTGTTCAAACTAAGTGCCAATGCTGGTTCAAACCTTCTTGATACTGGAGCTACTGGCTCCGCCAACTTCGGTGTATGGGGTTATTGTATCTCCTCAATCGACGTCTCGTGAGCTTCTTTGTACTCAATTGCTTAGCCTTAACTTTTCAAGTCTATCCCCCTTTAGCATAGTCGGAATCGACCACACCACAGCCTCACAATGCTCGAAAACTCATCTTGGCTACACTTTCGACAATAACATTGCGAAAGCACTGTAAGTCTCAAAAACACACCCTGATCATGAATGTGCGTTTTTTCAATCGTGCCCCAAAGCCATGCGACAGATTTTCAAAACGTCATATCGCGAACAACAACAGCTGCTCTTGTTCTGCATCCAATCGGTACGCAGACTTGAGAGAACCTTGTGAGGGCTGTTAACCAAAACGAACAATGTATAGCGGCAGGGCTCACATTTCTCGCCTTCCTCATTTCACTGTTCATGCTCCGCAGGGGTTCAAACGGGACCGCAAGACTGCCCTCCTTTTGTACGCTTGGTATAGGACTCTTAGCCGCGGTATTGACAACTGTCGTTTTTCTTATCGACGTTATATTTGTCGCCGTGGTCAAACACAAGATCAATGACGCGTCAGATGGTGACCTAGGGCTGAATTGGGGCAACGCGGTATGTCGGTGTCCCTGAAATCAGAAAAGTCAAGTTGTAATCTGACTATCTCTTGATATCTTCAGGTTTGGATCACGCTGGGAGCGACAGTCGCGTTATGGCTTGCTATGATTGGTGCTTGTGCTGGTATATGTGCTTGTGGAGGTCGCAGGTACGTTGGTATATTCCTTACCCATCTCATCATGTTTCAACATCACATTTCAGCAGACAGAATTACAAGACAGAAAGATATTAGAGTTAGCTTGTGTGACCCTGACACCCAAGTCTGTTTTTCGTACCCAAAGGAATCTGATGGACGTTTCTACATTATCCCCGTATCCCTGTTTTTGTGAAAGACACTTTTCATCTATATCGTCGTTCTGTGCAATCAGTCTATGCCATAATCAGCCTAGCAACCATCCCGTCGTTGGTAGTGCCAGATTAAGTGCTATTGATCATCATGTTTTTCCAACACCCACCATGATGACATGGACACGCAACAATTTGACACAGCACGTCATAATCGCGGAATATTGGACTATACTGCAGTAGGTACAGGTAACGAACGTGGCGGGGGACGAAGCCCTTTGGCTTTCATACGTCTCCGCTTGGCCTCTGGAAAAAGAAGAAAACAAGGGTCAGTTGACATTCCCAGAGGAAAAAAAAAACATACCCTCCAGATAGGGTCGATCTTGTTCAGGGTCAAATCTGATTTCATCCTCAACCTGTTCACCAGATCCCTTTTCTAGAATCAAGGTGGGTTCTGGAGCCACAGTGGACTGATCATCAACTGTGGTTTTAGATCGCTTTTGTACTTTGAATTTGGCAACATAGAAGCCGTCCATATTGTGTACGTGTGGGTAAAATCTCCGCGTGAGATTGAGGGAAGAATTAAACGTTCTTCCGCGATATTTGGTATAGCCTTCACGTCCAAACTCCAGACCTGTGTCTACGAGTTTGACGTTAGGACGCTTCCGTAGTGCATAGTCCACTACCGACTCGTTTTCGTCAACAGTTACTGAGCAGGTAGAATAGACAATGTAGCCGCCCGATTTGGATTCGGGATTCACGCTGTCAATGGCACACAAGATCAGCTGTTTCTGGAGGTGGGAAAGAAGCGAAAAATCTCTTTCGGTCTGGTCAATAGTTGGATCAGAGACCAAGTAAGAGGGCCTGGGTAGAAAGATACCTTATTGGTTTTGACACTCTGGTCTTTGCTAATAACACCTGTCCCACTACACGGCGCGTCCAGAAGCACGCGATCGAAGCCGCCCATCACTTTCGGAAACTCTCGTCCATCGTAAGAGCACACAACAACATTCTTACAGCCTAGGCGATGGATATTCGCTGTAAGACTCTTGGTACGCGCCTTGTTCGCATCGTTAGCAAAAACTATGCCAGTGTTTTGAAGAAGAGCTGCAATGTGTGTTGTCTTTCCGCCAGGCGCTGATGCCATATCTAGAACACGTTCATCCGGCTGAGGGGCAAGGGCAATGACTGGAAGGAATGACGAAGCAGCTTGAAGAATGTAATGTCCTGCTAAGTATTCTGGCGTCGCGCCTGCAGAGGACGTGATCAAGTAATCCTAGAGATCGAGTTCATAATGTAAACATACCGATCGGCACAGTACTTTCGAAAACTTGAAGCCCAACATTTGTCCACTTGCCTATGGGCTCTAAGTTGACACCCCTATTTACAAGGGATTGAGCAAGATCCCGGCGTCTCGTCTTCAAAGTATTTGTACGTATCGTTACAGGCCGCGAAACTTCGTTAGCTTCAAAGAATTCCATAGCCTATCAGATGTGTTAGACTGCAGAGCCATCATTACCGAATTGAGAAGCGTAGGTTACCTCTGCAACTGGAAACAGCTGAAATAGTTTTTCTGTCAAATAGTCATTGTATCCATAATAACTCGCTATGTCGGCCATCAGCTGGTCAACATACTCTGCACGTGAACTGGAAATTACCATGGTTGATGAGAAATGGGGCTTAAAAAAAAGGTAGATACAACACACCGATCCTTCTGGGCTAACCGCTTAAACTTTCCCAACACTCTAACACATTCTCGCATCCGCCGTTGGATTGCTTGAACGTCAGGTCCACCTTTTTGCTTCTCGGCCTCTCGTTCAGCAGCCGTTGGTAGATGAAAAGGCTCTACATCAACTTCGCCATCAGCATCAGAGGGCTGGTCAATATCAAGGTCATCGTTGTCTTCTTCGCTGTCAAAAGCTCCTTGAAACTCTTTTTCGTCCAGTTCGGCCTCGGCAGCGGCCTTAGCGTCAAGCGCCCGTGAGCGACTCTCTATGTTAGCCATTGTAACGCGATCGCCTTTGTCTGAGTCGCCCTCGTCAGAATCCTCGGACTCTTCAGAGGCCGCTGGGATATTCTCCAGAGGTGTCTTCGTTGACTTCGATTGTTTTTTTTGGTTTAGGGCGGGTATGTCCGCATTCTCTTCCAATTCATCTTCTGTATCGAAGTCAAATTTGTGCGTGTGGCCCTTTAGTGGGTCATCTCTGTGCACACCGGCGTCAGGTCATACCGCGTAGATCCAAAACAAATTAGTATTCGCACTCGTCTTCTTCACTCATAAGATCGCCAAGGTTCTCATCACCAACAAATCTTTATCTCTGTATTTAACAAAGGCAAAGTTGGAGTCAAGATATGCTAGCTCACTCGTCATGATCCATCTCCGAGGTACTATCAACACCCTCCCATCCACTATTAGACTCGCTATCCGAGACCTGTTGAGCCCTCGATGTTCCTACTTTTCTCAGATCATTCTTCTGGGCTACAGGCTTAGAAGATACCGCCTTCGGTATTGCCTTCGAGGCCTTTATTTTTTTGGTTGGTCGTGCGCTTGGTCCATCGTCCTCCTCATGATCGTTATTTACCTTCCGTTTCCCAAGTTTCTTGGAAGTAGGATGAGGTTTTTTATCCAAAGGTTCGGGTGCACCTTGCTTGTTCTTAGCACGACGCCCCATAATAAAAGGATTCAAAGAACAGCTTGAGGATTCAGGAACAGAAAAAATAATTCATTACATGATATTGATCACGTGTTAATGGTCATATTTTATCTCCTCTGCGAACTTAGCCTATTCTAAGTCCCAAAGCGAGTCCAGCTAAGAACGAAGCACGAGGTTGAAAATCAGCAGTCAGGAAGTTGACAAGCCAATTCCATAAGGAGACGACTGTTGGCGCTCTGTTCGTGCCGTTCACGTCCGTTGTGTGGAATGCATCCTCGAAACGCGTCGCAACTCGTTTCCAGTCGACACGCACAACAGACGCCGAACCAAGATACTGTAAATTTACCACGTTAGGTCGATCTTATTATCCAGACGAGTAGAGAGGTACTTGGAGGAGCACAAATATCCCACCAAGCAGCCAGGCTGCTGCTTTAGCCCCTTTCTTGATAAAAACACCTGCACATATGCCTGCTACTGTTCCAAATGAGAGCTGATATAGCGAGACTGTAGAAACAGGTGGAGGTGGAGGTGGAGATTGTGGGGCTTTCAAGTCCTGTCGATGAGGAGCTGGCGATAGCGACGCCACAAGTCAGACGTGGAATTATAGATAAATTTGCATACTTACCATCACAGTGAACGCGTGGGATGTTTTGAAATAGACTTAATCCCAGGCCTGCGACCCCCCCGGCCTTTAAAAGGAACGGAGCTATTGACCTTTGAGTGGGGCGACTTGGAGGATGCGGTACGAATCTGGGCTGCGAAGAATACAGACGCGAACGGGTTTGTAGTAGCAGCGACGACGGAGACACATCACAACGAGGCCAGTGTGTTCTCAGAGTGCGAGTGAAAAGGGAGGTGAACGAGGACATGGTGGTCTGCAAGGCTGATCTCAAATGAATGACCTCACCGGTACCACAAGTAAGTATACGCGTCACATGATTCAACCATGTAAAAGCAATTTATTACTACATACTGGTACAAATTTCACAGTGGCTTCTATATTATAGTATGGTAGGAGATATAAATAATAGTTAACACATTCAAATTATTCAAATCAAAGTACCGTCCGGAATGACGTATCTAGACACCAATAGGCGCCTGAGCTTGAGCCATACGATTTAGACCAGCTGGTACAGATTGATATCGCCTCATCCCGCTTTCTACGCTGGCTATGGGAGGCGGTGGGAGTATCATCATTCGTGGTGTAGCAGGAAGACCTACAGATCTGGTCGACATCGCTGGCGACAACACAGCAATCCGACCAGGCATATCATGCAGACTAACGGACAAGGATCGGACCGATTGCATGCCCGGGGAAGCCGTCAACTCTCGTGGAGGTAGACTGGACTGGACGTGTGGTCTTAATGACGAGGGAGTCGGGGGAACTGTCAATTGACCAGAAGACATGGGTGATCTCGGTGTTGAGGGATTAACAACGCCCCGATGGTCAACCCACCACACTCTGTCAAGGTATGGAGGCGGGGGGATGCCTTGACTACCGTTAAAGCCAGATGGCAATGTCATTGCCGGATGCGGCGTCACCGGTGTGTAAGGCCTTCCGCTGTGCTCACTGTGAATTGAGGACAGGTCTGAATGAGGCAAAGGCTGTCGATAAACAGGCTCAAAATCGGCGAAAGAATTGGGCAGATTCTGGAGAATCGGTGCTCTGATAGGTGCTGGTGTTAGTGGATAAGGAGAGGCAGGGCCATCATCATGCCCTCTCGTACTTGAATAGGAGCTAGACGCCGAAGAATGAAAGGAAACTGGGGTAACCGGCCTGTAGACGCCATACTTCTGACGGCTAGAGACTGAAATAGACCGAACGCTTGACTTGGGACTTCCATAGGGCGAAGAATTAGATATGTGTGGCTGGATGAACGTGCCGTGCGAGTGGACGGAGCTCCTACTTTGTCGTTTCTCACCCTGTTTCCTCAGATGTGTCCGTGAGTTTTGAGACGGTATAGGAGAGAGCGGGCGCTTGGAATCTACTAATACAGCTTCCGGGTTTGAACGAGGAGGAGGCAATGGAACGTAGGACATTGCTGCTAGATAGAAAGCGTAGAGAAGCACTAAATAAAAATAAAGCGTTAGACTGGCCTCGAGTTTTTGCTAGGCGGAAAGTTCAATTTACAAAGTCCTGTTTGGGCCCAACCGAGGTTGATAACTGCCGATACAACTTTCCTGCAACTCGCTTCAGAACCTGCCCAATGGATATTTCAAAACAAACGCCACATATAAGAGCGTCTCCTACCAAGGTTATTACAAGGCATACTTGGACCAAAGAGAGCAAAGGCGATCGTGCTACCTATGGTCAAACGATTAACAAGGCTCCCAAAACATAGAATGCGACTTGCCTATATCGAACAGAAGGATAAAAGCAACCCGGGCAGCATCTAGCCACAGTCGGAAACGTACAACAATCCTGCGATACTTAAATTAGCCATGAATTAGAGGGTTAGAAAGGAGGTTTCTGGCTCGTACATCAGGTACAAAAGGATCGAACAGATACCATTGATAGTCAGGGAGATAATGACGATCGTATCTGAAGGGACAGATCAGCCTAGGGCTGAGCATGTAATAGAGTAACTCACGTTGAGCAGCGTCGTACAAATTCCACTCACAGAGCAAAAGCACGGCAAAGATTACAGTACATGCAATGCTCAAAAGGGTCGCAAATACTAGAAGTGATACGTCAGCGTGAGCGTGAAATAAACGAATATTGTATGGATCTAACTGACCAAAGACTGCTATACGAACAGCTCTAAAAGTGGTCCACGCACGACAAGACATGTTTCAAGAAAAATGATATAACGGCAACGAAGAGCTCAAAAGAATGTTTTTTCAAAAAAGGGACCAGGAACAAAGAAAAGAAAAAGAAAGGAGGGCGGCCACCAGAACGCTGTAACGGCGGTTTATGAGAGGCTGCGCGGATAAACGGGAGAAAAAAAGACCGAGAAAATATCTCTGCCATTGATCAGTCTTTATAGATCTAATCCCAAGACAAGTTCGGAGTGCCAGGTGACAGGGCGCTGACTGTCACCTGAAACCTGTACGGCGGAGGGAGGAGGAGTCAACTCGAGCTAGTATTCAGTTTTGTAGTATGGCAGATGGGACTGTTCATCAAGTACATTCGTGAGAACGCCGGGCGGTAAGCAGGAAACAGCGCTGAAGTGTTCGAGCCTTGAGACGTTTCTTATGGATAAACCGATTGTGTAATTGCGTTTGGGATAATTGTTGGGATAGTTGTCAAGTACTACATCGCCACAACTGTCGTAGGATGCAAGGTCCGTGCTTGACAACCCGAACAAACGTCAGATTCCTCGGCGTACCAAGCCATTCGAGTCGCCAGCTCGGGACTGATGGAAGACACCCAATAAAAGTACTTGAGAAACCAGTTGTGCTATCTGGGAAAGAGCATAAGGAAAGAGAGAGCCGCCTAGATTGAGGGATCTAGTCAGGAGGGTCGAGGTAGACATGTTTCTGTTGTGTTCAGACACCTGTCTTTTGCCTTGTGGGGTATCATCTATCAGCGAGCGCGCTCAAGTTGTCCTGTCCTACTTGGTACCTGAATCGATCTGACCGCCATGCACGAACGAGTTGTAATAACTAGTATTATTATAATTGTATATCAAAATGGACGAGTTACAGATGCTGGTAGATGTTACATGCTACAGAAGTGTTCCGCCTATCTAAGGTTTGCGGGTCAAAGTGTGCGTCGTCAACAGGATGAGGAATGAAAGAGGAGTGATAAAAAAAAACGAAACGTTATGAACATCGTCAAGGTGAAGACGGGATGGAGTGAACATTGATGCCCTTTATCGCATCGGCCCTTATCCATTCTGAAAGGCGGGGCAGAGGGATCGGTAAATCATGATCATCGACACTATGGGGGAAAGGACTGCTAGCGCGGCTATCCGACAATGACTTGTCATCCTTTGAAAGCTCGAAAACAGACTCGGATCGTGACATCCTTGCTGAATCGTGGAACCTTTCAAGGAATCGCGATCCCGTTTCACTCTTGAGAGACGTCGTCAACGCCGCGGGAAGGAGGAGCGGACGAAGAGCAGGTGGTGGCGTCTTTGTCATTGTTACGATTGTTGTTGTGCGAGTGGCCAAACTCTGACGGGTCGAACGACCACTTGATCGTTTGCCACTGAAGGGAGCGTCAATCCCCCGACGAATAGTCCTCGCCCACGGCGCCTTTGCGCCAACTTCGATGTGTGGACGCGCTGCCTCAATATCGTTTATGTAACGGGTCCACGAATCGATCTCGTCGTCTTCGGCTTTGTGGGTTTTTTGGAAGGCGTTGCGGAAACCAAACCAGTCCACTGCGTAGACGGATGTCACGCACAGGCCAGGGAAGACCTGGATATGTATTACGGTACAGATGAACAGCGAGAAAAAGTAGGAGAGGACTGTACAAGTCGCGTGAGTAAACGCAACCCCCTTTGCGGTAATAAAAAAAAACAAAACAAGTGTACGTACGGATGAAGCTGCTCAACCAACCAAGAGGTACCATAAGCGAAGATGTAGCGCAGAGTTCTGACTCGGCTGCATGGGTAATGAGCCAAATGGTGTGCAGCAAAGGTAATGGGTGGCTTACCATCTAAGTGGCATATGGCCGGACTAGCAAGTGTCAAAGAGATAATGGTTCCTATGAACAGGTCATCATCAGGTTTGACACATTTCTGTGAAGAACGTACCACTTTGGACAATGGATAGGATGGTCGCCCACGCGAATTCTACGATAACGTATGCCGTGTTGATTCGTGGTATCACCAGTTCCACAAGGCCTCTAATCCAGACAATAATGACATGAGAATGTTGTTTTCGAGTGTAGACAAACGAGTGAACGTACGACGTAACACAGAAAAACACAGCAAAGCTTTCCAGGATGAGCAGTATGCCCGTTGCGGGTACTGTATTCCCGGCAACAAATCAGACCAGATCAACAGGAGATACAAGAGAAACGTACCAGATTGGCGAGCGGCTACCGAAGCCTTAACGTTCCAAGCTGCCAGGACAAGAATGAGGAGGTTTAGGGCAACCAGTAGAGCTAGAGAGAGATGTGTGTTCAATATTGATAGCATGAGAATAATAAACGCGAGGGGGGACAAACCGAAAGCGACGAAACGAACAATAAAAAATGGATTTTGCCAGTGCACGGTGTTCGAGAACATGAATTCACGGGTTTCGCGTGTAGAATAACGACTGATCATGATGAGGGTTAGAGAAGTAAGTATAACAAAAAGGACCGTTTTTGCTCGTGAGTTCGTCAAGATCGCCACCGGTGACGACAAGTAGAGTCAAGAGGCAGGAAAAACAAAAAGAAACCGAGCCTCTGAGAAGAGCGCGGAGGACCTGTTGTCCTGTGGAAACCGCTTTTTAATAGGACCTGCATAATTCCTGGCCATTGATGAGAGAACAATGCAAACAATAAGAGCAAGGTACAATGGCCAATGACCAAATACATACAAACATCTCGTCACCCATTGTACACCAACACAATGTGATATATATATATTATTATACAACATTTCTTGTTTTCACAGCAACGTCATCTACGAGGTTGTTCACGCGAGTCGACAACACTCGATAGACCGGGTATAACGGCGCGCGATTCGTTTGACCTATGTCGGGGGCCAGAGGGCCGAGCGCGAGGAGGAAAGGAAGTATTGCGTGTGACATTGGCAGGTTCTCGAGGCGGGAAAGAAGTGTTGCGCGTGACGGTGACACGTGCTGGCGGAGGTGCTGGTGGAGGTGGCCGTACGGACACGGGTATAGGTGCAGGTGGTCTCGGTAGTGGGTGCAGCGGCGGACGGGGAATGTGATAACTGGACGGCGCAGGTTGGAAAGGGCGTAACGGTGATGATGGAAGAGGGTCAGTTCGCGGAGGTCCATGAGGAGGGTGGTGAAGCTGTAATTGGCGTGTCCGCTGTGGAGGTAGCTGATGTGATTGAGCATGGTAGTGAAATTCTGTTGGAGGAGCTTGTTCTGATCGGGGGTTTATGGCTGACTGGATGTGTCGAGGATAGAACGCTGAGGCAACGTAGTCGTCGCGCAGATGCTGGCTGATGGGTGGAACGGTGGATGGCAATGTGAGGGGCGGAGTGGAAGGTGGTAGAGGTAGAGTATGATGGACTGGGGTCATGTAGGATTCCACGTCGTACTCAGAGGGCAAGCCAGCGTGATGGTTGTATACGGCGGCAGGTAGAGGTCGTTGTGGTTTAGGGGCTACGACAGAAGGCATTTTCTTGAGAAAAGTTTGAAAGGGGGGAGAGACAGGTGCAATTGGTAGAGATGTAGGGAACTTGTGTACATAGTGGTGGAATATCCTCGGGTCGTTTTTGTAATGAAGGATAGAAGCGGCGAGAAGGAAGATAAAATATGACAAAACTTGAAGACAGTGAGAGGACTTGAGAGAGAGAATGAAGAAGTGAGTGTGAATAGTGATACGCACGTATAGCAGCCATTGCCCAGGTAAAAGCGAGTAGTACACGGGTGGATGCGCAAGTGTCGGGGTGTGAAACGGAAAGATGGCATAACTGGGGTTGTAAGATGGCAGTTGTAGCAGAAGCACCAGCTGTAAGTTTGTCTGATCAGCTTTGGTGAATGGTGGACAGTGAAGATGATGGTACCTAAATACATGGCTGCAAATAAACCAACCCATAAGCACTCGAACCATACACGACCGGTTATGCCGTGCCTCCAAGCGAGTTCGATGAATATTCTAGGAATGACATTAGTGAATTTTTTGATTATTTTGATATGGAGAAACTAACACAGTAAATATGTGTACTAGACCAAAGCAACCTAAGAAGATGAGATAGATATCGAAACGAGCTTTAAAGTAGGGGGTGTGAAAGAGAGCATGAGGTCAGGGGTGAAGCTTGAACGTACGAGACCATCCTGCAGTTGCGCTGGCGAGGCTATGGTTCCAAACGGCTACGCTTGCTACGATAGCATTTCCAATGATGAATATTGCTTGTGAAGCGAGTCAGATGTGTATATATATAAAAGTATCGTCACTGGCATAGAAAACATACCAAATACGAGATATCTGAATACCCTGATCATGGGTTTGGGGGGAAAAACAGGGAAAGCAATTCAAACTCAGCTGGATCAATGTTATTTGTGTTTAAATTTTATTATTAATTTTATTATTATATATAGATCATTAAGTAATGGTAGATCATGATGGTACTGGTGGTGGTCGGGAGAAGACGTTGTTTTTACGGAAAGAAGAAGGGTTGTGTTTGTTTATGACGTAAGATCTGACTTGTTCGGACGTATCCTGAGAGAGACGAGCAGCGATCGGGTGATCTGATGATCCGACCAGACGTGCGAGGGCTATTCTGACACCCACCACAGGATCGTCAGCGAGAGAAGAGAGATCATCGAGGTTGATATTGGCGAGTGCTTGGTAACACGCTATAAAGCTACGAGTGACGTCACGCACGTTGATCAGAGTGAATTGAATTAAATTATAAAAAAAAGACCTACGTCATTCGTCTTTGAAAGAGGTGAGATGATTTTAAAGTGTTTAGAAAGAGATGTAGATCGGGGATGCAAGTTAGGTGAGAGAGCGCAGCCGTTCTTACGGCAGCGATTGAATCGAGTAGACCCCGCTTGACAATCTCCGATCTTACCAGCTTTTTAACGATACTTTCCCTTTCTCTCCATCCAACAAACAGCCCCTCGTCCCAGACTCCTACCACCCCATTCAATATATCCTCCCCAACCTCTTGGCAGACCACCTTTACCAGTCCTTCCACCGAGTCCGCTGCACTCTGTCTAACTTCTTCCCATTCGCTCCTAATCCCGTCCCACCAGACTCTTACCAAGTCCCTCTCCGTATGCTCTCGCCCTATTATCTTCGCTAGCTCCCCCAAACTAGCTGACAATGTACGCTGAACCTTCACATATCCATTCCTGCTGATTTCAACGTACACTTCCCTCAACTCTTCCCAGCGTTCTCTCCCCATCGTTAGTGCAACCGCGGGGTAATTAAATCCACACACAAGTGTTCGTTCTTCATCTGACCATGCTCCTTTAGCCTCTCGTCGTCCAAGAAATATTTCGACAAGTTCCTCAGGTGGCCCCGCTTCTTCTCCATAAAACGAATAAATCACCTCTCCCAACGCTTCAAGCACCCCTCTCCTCACCCCATCCGTTTTATCTGCCCACAACGTTTCTACCGCATCCAATGCCAGCTGGCGTCGTTGTATCCCTCGCAGTCGTGATAATATAGCCGGAAGTGCAAACAGTGTCGATTGTCGCACTTGCCATGCGGTGTCCCGTCGAAGCCTCTCAAACGACGGAAGCTATAAAACAAACTTCAACATTAAATACAATATATAATATAAAAGATAAGATAGAAATAAAAGCTACAATTCCTCACCAGTGAAGAAATCACAAGTTCCTCTGGAACAACCTTCGCCAACGCTCCGAGTGCATACGACGCCTCACTTCTCACCCAATGTACTTCGTCTTGCCCGGCGCGAACAACCTCTTTCACAAACGCCTCTTTCATATCTTCACTCAAAATACCTGCTTTAATGTGCGGTTTTAGATATGCACGTTCTAAATCGGGCAAAGACAAACCACTCGCTGTTACAGCAGCCATTAAACTCATACTAGACAATCGCCCCGCCGCCGCTTGTTCATCCTCGTCACCTTCTTCACTCGCGTATGTCCCAAATCGCTTCTCGGTAGATGAAAACGAATACTGGCCGCCCATACCAGGTAAAACCGTTTCAAAAGAAGAACTTTGCGATATTGGCGGCGATAGTATTGGCACATCAAACGTACGATTCAATTCCGGTGGCGTAAAATGCACTAATGGCGATGATGTAAGCCCTTCTTTCCTGGCAAGAATCGGAGCAGTGCCTGGCGACGATGACGATGAAGATGATGACCCCGACGTATCTGTCGTCGAGTCAGGTGATGGCGTTGAACCCGCAGAGCTCGCAGGCGAAGGTATTGAATATTGTCTAGGCTCAACCGGAAAGTACGGATTCACTCTCTCGATCACTTTGCCTTGGGCTCTCTCCAGCCTGGCTCGTTCCGCCTCGTAAACGCTAGATACACACACTCCTTGGTCACCACCCGTTACTACCTGAACGTTCCTTTCGGAGTCCCTCTCACTCCACTCTGCCCTTTCCTCGTGCTTCAGCGGTGGAGAAAAATCCTCCATATCATCATTGAGGCGCCCCATGCCGATGACCACCTGCTGCAGTATCTCACTGCGAAACATCTCTCGCTCTCCTCTCCCAAAGGATCCAACGACCCAATCCGCTTGGCTATGGTGGTCATGATCGCGTTGATCGTCAACACCCGCAATTTCCTTTCCATCTTCCCTCTCATCAGCATGCCTGAGGCGAGTTAAGAGATGGACAATGGACTGCCGTACACTGCTTCCAACATGGGTACTTGAGCTGAGCAGGAGCGTGGCAAGGATCAGTCTAAAAGCCTGCACAGGTATGGCGCTGATGGTTGATGAAGAATTCGCTGCGTCGTTGTCGCCGTCATCATCGTCATCAGAGATGAGGGTACAGTTCTGTAAATGAAGAGTGATAGGGCAAGAGGGCCAGGGGCAAAACCAAAGGGTAACTGACTGTAAGAAACCACCAGATAACAGGGACGAGCTCTGCCGCGAGGGCCTCCTGGACCTGCTCATCTTCTACAAGGTCAAGATAAAGACAGGAAAAACGGTGAGAAAGAGAGTTTGTACCTTCGTCGACAGCAAGCCCATTGAGGAGTGGCAAAACATATTTGATTGCTTCCTGTGAAGTTACATGTTGCAAA
Organism: Calocybe gangraenosa; assembly: GCA_018221785.1. Lineage (NCBI taxonomy): Eukaryota > Fungi > Basidiomycota > Agaricomycetes > Agaricales > Lyophyllaceae > Calocybe > Calocybe gangraenosa. Next base: position 28,552 of record JABCKK010007980.1, read on the forward strand.
AAGTCAGGAAGGGCGTGTACGATGAATACTCGGTGGAAAGTGTGTTTGCTCGTTGAAAAGAGGTAGATTTTCTCAAGTGTGCTGAGCCCATCGTCTTCAATAGCAGGATCTACGAAGAAATTGACAGTGGCAAAAGGTTCGTCTGTTATATTGGTGGGGGAGGGAGGTATGTTCACGTTGAGGGATAGCGGTTGGCGCTGAGGCTGGATCAGGGTCTGAAATTGAGGCTGAAGCTTGGGCTGGGCTGAGAAGAGATCTATTAGCGGAGAGGTAGGCGGAGTATAAAATTGGACAGCAGGAGAGCTAGGGGCGGTATGATATTGAGGGGAAAGGTCAGTTGGTGAGGATGAAAATAAGGTAAAAGTAGGAGGAGGAGGAAGAGGTATGTGAGAAGGAATGCGAGGGGACTGGGCGCGAGAAAATCGAGTCTGTGAGTTCATAGCCTGGGGTGACGGCTGAAGCTGAAACGCAGACCTGAGCTCGTCGTTGGCCATGGCGTCCAAGCTCAACAATCAACCATGGTGTGTATTGTTTGGCTTTATTTTCATTCTCTCAATGCCTATGTGACATCACAGACGGTTATAAATGACGTAAATAAAATGAATTTCAATTAATTATTGTGTTTATCAATTTCTAACTATTCTATCTAAGCTGGTAGCAAAATATTCAACGTTATGGCTGTTCAGTCCTGCCATAGAAATCCTCCCATTCGAAGTTAGATAAATATGACTCTCGTCAATAAGCCTCTGGCTTTGTTCCGCATTGATTCCTGTGAAACTGTCATATTGTTTAGCTTTCTTACCTTGACAACATGAATGGTCGCTTGCCTGAACATCCCAATCTGATTTAAGATATGCTCCCAGCTGCCTGGAGTCTTCAAGTCTTCAGTCAAAAGACGGTACAGCTCTTTGCGCATTGCGATGATCCGTCCTGCCATCGTGACGATATCTTTTTTCCATTCTTCGAACAATGTTGGATCGTTAAGGATCAACGAAACCTGCCAATATGGATCGCGCAATCAGGAGAGAAGAAAAATATAGTTCTACAACAAGACCCACCACTCGCGCACCGTACGTCGGAGGGTTGCTAATCTCGCTCCGCTGTAAAACAGATAACTGGCTGTTGACTCGCGCTGTCGTTTCTCGATTCCCAGATACAATGTGCAATGCCCCAACTCGCTCCCCATACAACCCTGCATTCTTCGCGAAACTCTGACAAACGAGCATAGGAACGCCTCTTTCCACAAAGCGTCGCACGGCCCACGCATCCCTGTCAAGGTCGCCACTAGCAAAGCCTTGATACGCGCAGTCAAAAAACGCGTAGTGCTTCTTTATCAACATCACATCAGCTACCGCGTTCCACTGTTCCTGCGTTGGGTCGACCCCGGTCGGGTTGTGTGCACATGCATGGAGCAAGAAGACAGAGCGTTCGGGGGCATTCTGTAACGCCCCGATAAACCCTTGAAAATCCAATCCAATGGTTTTCGGATCGTAGTAGGGGTAATCGACAGGCTCTAACCCGACGTTCTTGAAAATCGCATGGTGGTTCGCTATATCAAAATATTAGGAATATTAGGAATATATTTTCTCAGAAAAAACGAGAGCATACCCCAGGTTGGCGAGCTGAGATAAATCCGAGGTGCTGCATCCCATTGATAAAAACGAGATAAAAAGAGGGCACCCAAATGGTTGGCGCCCGTTCCGGAGATTGTTTGAACGCTTACAACACGTTGATCATGGAGAGCCGGGGAAGACGGTCCTAAGATCAATTTCGCAGCTGCACTCGTAAACGAAGCAAGTCCAGTGATAGGGAGATATTCGTGATCTAGAGATGTATCGTTGAGGAGAATTTGGGAAGCCTAAACGGGGTTTGTATTATTGTTTTCGGAATGAGTAATTTACTTTCTGTGGAAAGGCCAGCCAAGCCTCAGACCTTTTTAACCACAGGAAGAACCCAGGGTTTACTGTCATCATCACGGTAGGCTCCGACGCCAAGATTGACTTTTTGGGCAAAGGTGTCTGCCTTGTACGCAGCTGTTAGCTTGAAGATACTAATATAATCGTTGACTTTGAGAACAAGGAGAGCAAGTAGCGTAAAAATGAACAAACGAACCTATCTGGCGGCGCAAGGGGGACGTTCTGCCATGTTTCTACCCCAACAATGCCATCAGTATTTGATATGTAGGTAGATAAGGCTTTACACAGCTTTACCTGCAGACATGATGGGGTCCGATTTTGATAAATGGTCTAGCAACTGCTTAGCCCTGGCAGCCATCGGAAGAAGAGAAAGTGATTAGTTTTTATAGGTGCGGAGAGTGGGTAGGGGAGGGTAGAGGAGAAGGGTAAAGGATGAACAAATTTGTTATGATGTCTCGTAAGTGAAAGGACGAATTCCGGCCTATCACGCCAAATCGTCTTATTCCGGAGGGGGCGCTGTAAGGCAATCATCGGGAAGGAACTCACCGAGTTTTCGGGGGTGACTGCGCAAAGGCTCTCTCTGTCGGTTTTCAGCTGTAACTAGAGTATACACGTGATAATCGCGAACAGGAATAAATCAGTCAGCCCTCTCTCTCCTTTTCAGTTCTGTGAAGAAAAAGAAATACTGACGAGAGAGGAGGTTTTGGTTGAAAACACCGGGTAGTGTAGGTAGTAGGTTGGATCTAGGATTTGTGATAATCGGTACGGTACTGTATTATATATATCTGCAAATACTTGCCCTATCCGGACACTCCCGTCTCGAAACTCGCCCTGTTCCGATCGCAGGGTGACCTTACAAATACATACACCTCGTAAGTAAGTATAGCTTTAATTTTAATCGTGGTTTCTTACCCGCTCCAGATTACGACAGGGTCGGAGCACAGCTCATCACAAGGTCAATGAAAAGAATAGATAGCAAATTATTGTAGTAAAACAGCAGGAGGATGGCAGTAAACCATTCTATAGATATGTACATAGCCTAGAGGAAGAAAATAAAATCTTGCAATACGTAACAGATGATATAATGGATGGGGGGGGACTAAGGTTGTGCGTATGTGTCCATGCACGTGGAATTACAACAGTCATCGTGAGCGTTCGGCACCCAGATGACGTGAGGTGGAGACGGTGGACAGAAAGAGGAGGGTGGCGAAGAAAAGGAGGTATAGATCGCGTATCGTTAGGGTGAGGATAGCAAGAGGGACTAGTCGAGCTAGGCAGTTGCCATCTTAGAGGCCACTGTCCGTTCACTCTCTAGCTTGGTCTTGTTCCTGTCAAATGCCTGCTGCCTGCAGTCCTCCAGGTTTGTACAACTATGATGTTCTGGCATTCGATGCTAAAGGGGAGAAAGAGTTTCGAGTCAGCCATGTTGACACGAGGCAACGACAAGGCCACTAGGTGAAGAAGAAGAGGTTTTACTCACTGTACCACAGAACTGTGCTCGACAATGAGGACATTGCCCCACAATTCGAAGTGCAGCAGAGTTACACTGTTCATCAGTGCCGATTTGGAATTGACAGCGCTTCTTGGCGGCCATTGTCAGTGATTGTGAGAGGAGGGTGGCTAACTGTAGAGGTGATGTAGAGTAGCTTGGAGAGTTCAAGCTAGATAGACTGATTGGGGAAGAGATTAGTAGAGAACAGGGTAAAATAAGAGGGAGAAGACGTACATTGGAGATGTGGCAGAAGACGAGGGGGACTGGCTGAGTTTTGGGGTTTTGCCTTTTTATCTCTGCGACGCGTAATCCAGTGCAAACCGATCACGCCACGTGCATTTTATCTGTATTTGGTAATCATTCGGATTCATTCCATCGTTCTCCCGACCACCGCTGGTTACAAATGGACTGGCCAGATGGCCTCACCCGTGTTGCTAGAGAAACCTTCTTCAAGCTTTGGGTAGTGCTGGCTTGTGTGGTGTGTTGCCACGTAAGTAGGCTTCAGCCGATAAGTGCCCACTTATCCAGACGCTCGCTTGATCTTTGACTCTGACAAAGCTTGCAAGAACCCCATGACTCCTTGACAGCAATCACTGTATGTACCGTAGCGTCTTTCAATTTAAATACCCTTTAGACCTTCATCACTCGCTGACAAAATGATGTTACGGAAAGTAACCGTGGTTTATTTTGTTATTACGCTTGAGACATGAAAACAAGGTAGAATAGGTGATAATGTTGGTATTAGGAGGATTCAGTTCGGGGTAATCCACCAGATGAAAAAAAAAGGAATGTGGAAGGACATA
>JABCKK010007981.1:0-11059 GCA_018221785.1 Calocybe gangraenosa
GTTGTCATTGACGGCCTGGATGAAACCGATCGGAAACGACTCAAGGACACAGCATATATTTTCTCCACACTGTTTACAGTAACGTGAAAGTTTTTATCTCAAGCCGAACAGAAAACGATATCAGGAACTCATTCATTCTTCCTTCGCATAGCAATCACGTAAAACATGTTCATCTTGATACAGCTCACCCATCTTCTGTTCAAGATGTGTCGCATTATATCAAGCAGAATTTATCGGGACTTGTTAGGGAGCACGACCTCAACTGGGCTGTATGGCCAGGAGATGACCGTTCTCGGGTGCTTGGAGAGAGGGCATCTGGCCTATTCATATGGGGGGTTACGGCTATCAAGTTCATACAGGAACGTCGATGGGAAGGAATGTCTCAGCAATGTACTTGACATGCTCACGGCCGATGTCCTACATGACATTAACTCTCTCTACACGCTAATCATCAAGGTTACGTATGGGCTCCATCCAGCAGATTGGGACTCGGAACGGTTCCGCCGGATTGTTGGCGCAATAGTGTTTTTGCAAGAACTACTCTCTATCAACGATCTCACAGGACTGCTTGACATGCGTAAGACGCCGTCGAGTGACCCGGTTGACATCTCCCACTTCGTGCGTCGCTTTCGAACAATTCTAGTAACGGGAACGGATGTGATTGATGGATCGACGGTTCCACGCATTCACAAGTCAGTTTACGAGTTCATCACAAGTGACAGTGTGGATAGGCAATTCCGTGTTGACCCCAAACATACCCATATGGAGCTCGGAATTCAGTGCCTAGTCCAGTTCGGTCGTGCCCACGCCTCAATTACTAGCGACGTGTTACCCCTGCCATTTCGGTATGCAATTTACTTCTGGGCTTCACATCTCTCGCAGGCCACCGCTATGGAAACCAGACTTCTTTACGCCGATCTCAGGCACCCCTCGCCATCATCACTCCTTTCCCTGCAGACCGAGCCAACAGTTTCTGCCAAACCACCCCTAAGAATAAGGTATTCGCTAGCCGAGTCACGGATCCGAACAACAGTAGCTGACTGTGCAATACATTGGGATGCCTTAAGTGGCGCTAACTTAACGAATCACAGAGAGCATGTGATTCGCCTGGCAATTTCTCCTGACGGTAGACAAATTATGTCCAGCTCGAACGACAAAACCATCAGGACATGGGATTTTACTGGTCGATGGCCGCGTACGCTCATTCAACATACAAGCCCCATACTTGCTATCGCATTTTCACCTGATGGCAGTTCCATTGCATCTGGGTCAGGGGAGTTGCTTTGTCTCTGGGATTCCTTTACGGGCGCGCCCATTGGGCAACCATTCCGCGGACACAAACAGTCAATATCGTGTGTCGCATTTTCTGCCGACGGAAAGCAGATTGTCTCTGGGTCTGGTGACACGACATGTATACTCTGGGATGCACGGACTGGGGAAATAGTGGGGAAGCCATGGACTGGTCATCATGGAATTGTGATCACGATCGCGTTTTCAGCTAGTGGTGGACGCGTCTGCTCCGGTGATTTTCATGGTTATTGCTTTGTTTGGGACATAAGTACTGGAGAAAAGATTAGGAGCTGGAAGTATAGCAGAGTGCCGTTGTCAATATCCTTCTCGCCTGACAATGATGATGTTATCATGATCGGTGGCGGCCATGGGATCGAGATTCGGTCTAACAACCAGCAATGGTCAATCCCAGACTCTACCTACGCTCAGTGCATGTCCTTTTCATCGGACGGGAGACACGTTGTTTTTGCCACTCGTGATTCCATCTGCGTCGCAGAGTTTGGTGACGACCAGGCAACTCGTATAATCAAAAGGGAAGTTACGACGGCGATTATAGAGTAGCAGCGTTTTCACCAGATTTACGGTATATTGCGTGTGCAGACAAGCGCATCCGTGTTCATACTGTTCGCTACAACGATACATCACTCGACATAGTCCCAATAAGCGACTCACTAGCCGCTAATGCACAAACGAACGACGGCAAGGACGATCTCATGAACGTCCTATCAAAACTACAAGAACTTCCGCGCATCAACAACACGCTGACGAATAATCGCCGTCTGGATGAAACAAAGTGGTACGAGTCGAGTGTTGGGACGGATGCTGAAGATGCGGACCATAATGCCAAACTGTGGGCGGTGACGGATGATGCTATAATCGCCGCTCATCAGGATCGTTCAATATCAGTCTGGAGTCTACATAGTCTGAGTCAAGGCCAATAGTAAATCAGAGGTGAGCACCCGACTCCCCCACCGTATGAGATGGAATTTCTTATACACTGGGCCCCGCAGTCATTGTGCGTCTTACTGTCAAAGTACAATCGATAATGTTGAGCAACTAAGCCAGTGGTAGAATGGATATCGGATTCGGGTTTGATGTATAAACGCCGAGTAGCTCGTGTCAAATGTCAGAACATTATCGAGGGATTGCCTCGCCGTGCCTATTTCACCACCACCTTTTCCTCCCAGTGCCCACAAGCCCACAAGTGGACTTGTACATGTGTACTTGTTCTTGTTTGATAACGGCTTGTTCATCAATATATAATTGAGAACGGGAAAACCGTTTAGCCAAAAAGCAACCGACCCAGATATTTGGCAAGAGCTAGTGCCTTGTTGGGAGTCGTGGGGTTGCAGACCAGGACTTGTTCGATACTCTAGCGAACAGTTGCATGATTCGGGGTCGTCGCTCCTGTACATATCTGCTTTCAACATTCCCTTTGGCGCCATTTGTTGGTTTTTGTCTCACATTTGAGTGGTTGGCGATATCGACGCCTGTATAGAACAGAGAGGTTATCGATTCTTCAGCATAAAAGCGATAGAGCGGGTGGTAGGAATGATAAGCAGGCGAATCAGGAGCGACGAATATCAGAATTCTGTCATTCTACAGATATTTCGAGAACCACGCGTGAGAAAGTTTGCCGGAAAATGTGCGCTTAAAGTTTAGGGAACGCTCCGGGGAAGCTGATACCTAGTGCTGTTTCTTGCCGGAATGATTCGGCAGCCTACAGGCGGAGATGTCAAGAGGTTGACTAAGTCTCTATCCCGGTGTATTCCTTGATAACACCCGAGATATCAATTGAAAAATGACGGGCAGGAGGGTCGGAACGGTAAGGACATTTAGGCAGGTCAATGCGGAGACGTGAGAGCCTTCGAAAGTTATGTAGCAACGCCGCACGAGATTCAGGTTGTGGCCTAGGAAGAATGCTTATCGATATCAGCTAACCAGACGAGTCAGATGGTACTTACAATGGATACAGCTGCGATATCGATGGCCTGGCACTGGTTCCAGTTTTTGTACTCGACGAATGGCCATAGATATTACTATATTGAGAGATGCACGATGACGCGATCAACCTTGGGTAGAACGTGATCAATGGTTCCCTTCTCCATACCAAAACGGCCGGAGCATCGGGAATGGCCTCGAAAGGCATTTGATCATCCTCTAAAGCATGTCAATGGGCGACAAAAGTCAGGATATTCTTGGATATATACAAGCTGTCGTACTCGGTGCCAGGAGTATTATTACGATACTATGATAGCCATGTCGAGGTCTAGATGAGTCAAGAACAGCCGTAAATGGGGTTGGGTCGTTCAAAGAATGCCAGTGCTAAGAATGCCCCGGGGATCGGATATATTGGATGACCAAGAAGCCCCGCTTGATCGACCAATCGCGGGTGGCTAATTAGGTCTCACCTCATCACGTGCGTCATTCCCCCCCCACAAATTCTTGCATCTCGATGGTCTAGCCACCGTATATAAGCCGGGGCAAGTACGCAAGCTTCCTGATTGCATTCTTGCTTCATCTCACATATCATGCCTTCCGCTCAAGTATTCAATAACAAAGACGGTGCCGTCTACACCGCTTCAAACGGTGCACCCATCAATGAGCCTTATGCCGCCCAGAGGGCTGGTCTTCTCGGCCCCCTCCTGCTTCAAGGTCAGCTTATCAAACTCTGACGACTCATCAACACGCTCATCTATCCCCCCTCCACCTTTCATAGATTTCCATCACATCGATCTCCTTGCTCACTTCGATCGCGAGCGTATTCCAGAGCGTGTCGTACGTCTATTGCGTCATCATTGTTTCATCGTTACGATCACACTTACAAATCTTATCAGGTCCACGCAAAGGGGGCTGGCGCCCATGGTTACTTTGAAGTAACACACGATCTTAGCGACATCACATCTCAATCGCTCTTCAAGCAAGTCGGCAAGAAAGTCCGCGCCACAGTCCGCTTCTCTACCGTCGGAGGCGAGTCTGGATCCGCAGATACAGCTCGCGATCCTCGTGGTTTCGCAATCAAGCTCAGGACTGATGAGGGAAACTGGGATTGGGTGTTCAACAACACCCCCGTCTTCTTTATCAGAGATCCTGCCAAATTCCCGCATTTCATTCACACCCAGAAGAGAGATCCACAGACACATCTCAAGGATCCTGACATGTTCTGGGTAAGGTTCTGTTGCGACGCATATAAGAACCAAACAAAAGCTCATCTCCACTCGTTTCTAGGACTATCTTTCCCAGAATCCAGAGTCGATCCACCAGATTATGATTCTCTTCTCTGATCGCGGTACTCCAGACGGTTACCACCAAGAGCACGGATACTCTGGGCACACGTTTAAGTGGGTGAAGGACGATGGGTCCTTCGTCTATGTTCAGGTACATGTTCGCGCTGATGGTGGATTCAAGGTTCGTCGATTTTGTATATTTCATTACTCAGTCTTATACTCCCATAGACCCTCGATAACGCCACAGCAGGGAAATTGGCGGGTGAGAATCCAGATTATGCAACGCAAACTCTTTTCGAGTCTATCGAGGCCGGCAAATTCCCTTCATGGACCGTATACATTGTCAGTATCTCCTTAACAGTCCATCAGGCTGTAATGCTCATTAATCTTGTGTAAAGCAAACCATGACACCAGAACAAGCTGAGAACTTTAGGTACAACGTTCTTGATCTCACCAAGATCTGGCCGCATGGCGAATTCCCCCTTCGTCCGATCGGAAAACTGGTTCTCAACGAGAACCCCCAAAACTATTTTGCTGAGATTGAGCAGGTTAGTTGTCATTTTTTTTTCTTTACTGATACTTAAGTTGACATACCATATGAATGCAGGTTGCCTTCTCTCCTTCACACTTGGTTCCATACATTGAACCATCTGCGGACCCTGTTCTCCAATCTCGTTTGTTCTCCTACCCTGACACTCACCGCCACCGTCTTGGCACCAATTACCAACAACTCCCTGTGAACGCTCCTCTGAACCCTGTTGCCAACTTCCAACGGGACGGTCAAGCAACCTTCGTTTCACAGGGCGCTCGACCCAACTATGCAAGCACCATTCAACCCCTCTCATATGCTGCCCGCAAGGCTACAATCGATTCATCAGTGCGCGACTTGGAGAGGGAACAGAAACACGAGAACTTTGTTGGCGGTGCCTTCAGGGATTTGAGCGAGATTACTGAGCGTAAGCTATCCATTTCATTCCACCTTGTGAAAGCAACATTGAAAATCATTGCCTTTTAGTCGATTTTGAGCAACCTCGCGCTTTGTGGAGCAAAGTTTGGGGAGATAAAGAGCGCGAGGCTTATGTCCAAAACGTTGCTGGTCATTTCGGAAACGTCAAAAGTGCTGCTGTCAAGGCTAGACAATGTCAGTGTTTCTTTTCTTGTACTGAACATTGAAACTGATCTGTGCTTTTTGTATGCAGTGTCGGTTTGGGCTGCAGTTGACCAGGGTCTGTCAGACCGTATCGCCAAAGCCATCGGTCATTCCTCGGTCAAACCTTTGAGTTGCAAGCAAGCGCATGAGGCCGTCAAATTTAGAGCTAGCCTTGGGTTCGCTTCTATGCCTGCTGGCCGACTCTGAGTCCATGTCTGATCAACGTTATTCCCTTGTAGGTTCGGTGCACGTCTGCAAGGAAACTGATCGTTGACGATGATCGTGCTGCTGCTGCTGCTGTCGTTGGATCTTCGTCCGTGTATCTTCGTGAAACCGCACCCAAAAAAAAGCCAAGTTTATAAGTTGTATAGGTATAAAACAATATCCGTCATGTATTCATTCCCCCAAACAAACTACACACGTGTTGCTGTAGAATGGTTGGATTTGTATTTTGAACAATTAGTACGAACGAATGTGTGTTTGTGACTCACCATCGGAAGTCAAGATGAAATGATTGAGCGGCCGGTTCATGCTTGATCTTCGCTTCGTGTTTTCTCAACGCTTGTAACCAATCCGTTCGGAAGCTCTGGCCGCTTCCACAGCTACATGCAGAAATACATATACGTGGTTGTCAACAGGGCTGAGAGATGATGTAACAAGTATATAGCCCCACCAAAATGGGATGGAAAGGCACGTCGTGTGTCGGCTGCGAGACGATGGTATCAACTTGAAAGTTGGAGGTAGCGCCAGTGGCCTGTTTAAGAGATAAACGTTTTTGAAGGTGTATGGTGCATATACTTGTTGGTGTTTTGGTAGGCTTAGCTGTAACAGACTTACGTTCTGAGTTGGGGCAGCCATTATAAAGAACGTGAGGTTTAGTAGGATGAATACGAAGAGGTTGGTGCGGGGCATGGTTGGGTGTATGTAGGCTTGCGCAGGAACGGAGGCGGCAGTCGTTGTGTAGTCAAATAAGGAGCCATGGGTTTATGTACATAGTACGTTGTTCCTAGTTTGCTGTGCCTATCGGCCAAATGGAGCCGAGTGGGGGCGGGGAGAAGGCTTGTTGAGGCTGTACTTTAGGCCTTGGGCCCTTGGGTGTTAGGCTTAGGTATCACGTTGGCTGACGTGCCTGGTGGCTGGCTGAGGGGACGGGCAGGCAATCAAGTTGAATGCATATATTCTCGAAATCTCGATTACGATTTTACCGCGGCCTGAGTCAAACTTACTCAGGATGCTAGGCGGCGAGCGAGTGTCAAGTCTACCTAGTTTTCCACAGACTCAAGACCTGAAGCAGCTCAGAATTGTAGTAAGTAGACCATTGATAGATGAGCTTCAAAGTAAGTATTGTGCCACGTGACATCACAACTATCTGCTGCAATTGATTTTTCGTCTCCAAACAAAATTCTTCTTCCCATGAACTCAAACGACTTGTTCTCTTTCCTTGATGGCTCTCTACCCGAAGGTCGTGATATCTCAGAGGAAGAAGGAGAATCCGTACAGAATGGTTCCACCGTAGTGCAGGACCAACCAGCTCAAAAACGAAAAGCAAAATCTCCCTCCCGTGAGCCTTCGCCAACGGGGAACGGAAATGTTTCGATGAACGATATAGACAATGAGCCAGGGCCCTCGAAAAAGCCTCGTTATCATTCACCAAAGCCTGTAGTTCTGGATGAGTTCGAGACAGAGGCGAAGAGGGAAGTTGCGGCGAGTGCAGGGCTTACGGGAGGCTTGGAATCGGAAACACGATTGGAAATTAGGCATCAGGTATGTGGATGTGACTTGAGATTAAAGAAACAGGAAATAAGGAAACTATGACTTTTGATCGGCTCGTCGTCGTATAGGTCCGCCATCAGGTCGCTGTTCCGCCAGGTTATAACTACACACCCATCTCCAAGCACGTCCCGCCTTCAAAACCGGATCGTGAGTACAAGTTTGAGCTTGACCCTTTTCAGAAGGTGTCTGTCCATGCGATACAAAGGAACGAAAGCGTACTCGTCTCTGCACATACGAGTGCTGGGAAGACGGTTGTTGCGGAATATGCTATCGCTCAGTGTTTGAATAACAAGCAGAGGGTGATATATACAAGCCCTATCAAGGTCTGTTTATTACTTTGTGTCAACTTGCATAGACTCAAGTCACCCCTAGGCGCTGAGCAATCAAAAATACAGGGAGATGCTGGCAGAGTTTGGGGATGTTGGTCTGATGACAGGAGATGTCACCATTAACCCGTCGGCCACTTGTCTGGTAATGACAACTGAAGTGCGTCATGCTCCTCCTTCGAAGACTTCTTCATCTTACCCTCAACGAAGATCTTGCGGTCGATGTTATACCGTGGTTCTGAGATCATGCGTGAAGTTGCGTGGGTCATTTTCGATGAAATACATTACATGCGAGATAAGGAAAGAGGCGTTGTCTGGGAAGAAACCATTATACTCCTTCCACATACTGTCCGTTACGTTTTTCTATCAGCCACCATTCCGAACGCCATGCAGTTCGCCGAGTGGATTTGCAAGTCGCATGAGCAGCCGTGCCATGTTGTCTATACGGATTTTCGGCCGACTCCGCTTCAACATTATTTGTTCCCGGCAGGCGACGATGGTATACATCTAGTGGTGAATGAAAAGGGAGAGTTTCGCGAGGACAATTTTAGCAAGGCGATGGGTAAGGTGCAGGATAATATGGGGGAGGATCCATCGGACCCGAGGGGTGGGAAGGGGAAAAAGGGAAAGACAAGGAAGGGAGGCGACAAGAAAGGTGACTGGTTGCCTAACGACTAATTTTCAAACCAAAAGTCTGACACACAAGGAGGCCCGTCGGATATCTCGAAAATCATCCGGATGATCATGATGAAGAATTACAACCCCGTCATCGTGTTTGCTTTCAGCAAGCGTGAATGCGAGGGGCTCGCCTTGACCCTTTCAAAATTTGAATTTAGTTCAACCGAAGAACAAGAGCTTATCACGAGCATATTTAACAACGCCATCGACAATCTCTCCACTGACGATCGCCAGCTAGCACAAATCACTAACCTTCTCCCTTTACTGCGCCGTGGCATCGGTATTCATCACGGTGGACTTCTTCCCATTCTCAAAGAGGTAATTGAAATACTGTTCCAAGAAGGTCTCATCAAGGTCCTCTTTGCTACGGAAACGTTCTCAATCGGTCTCAACATGCCTGCCAAGACTGTCGTGTTCACGACGACCCGCAAATTCGACGGGCACGAGTTTCGTAATTTGTCGTCGGGTGAATATATCCAGATGTCGGGGCGCGCGGGACGTCGTGGGTTAGATGATCGTGGTATCGTCATTTTGATGTGCGATGAGAAGTTGGAGCCTTCTGCAGCCAAAGCGATGGTGAAGGGAGAAGCGGATAGACTGGACTCGGCATTCCACCTTGGTTATAACATGATACTGAACCTTATGAAGGTGGAAGGCATTAGCCCGGAGTTTATGCTTGAGCGGTGTTTCTTCCAGTTCCAGAGTAGCGCTGGTATTCCTTCACTACAGGACGGTAAGTTTTGAATCTCATTGAACTGGGAAGGGGTGAGGTGGAGCTTATATTTGCTGCATTGCAGAGTTGAGACATGAAGAGGACGCTAGAAGTACAAGTACGATCCCGGACGAAGGCCACGTCGCAGAATATTACGACTATCGAAAGCAACTTGATCAAATGGCAGCCGATTTCAGGGAAGTCATCACCCACCCGACGTATGCGTTACCTTTTCTGCAATTTGGCCGTCTCGTCAAAGTCAAGTATCAGCAGCTGAACTTTGGCTGGGGTGTGGTGATCAATTTCCAAAAACGGTTAGCTCCAAAAGTATGTAAAGCCTCAAAACAATTCGTATCGAGTGATCTTTTAACGTTGACACTGGTTTTAGAATAGGCCCATGCCGAAAGCCGAAGAGCTGCCCCCACATCAACAATACATACTTGACGTCCTCATCAACTGTGCGACTGGTGGTGTTGTTTCCAAAAATCGTGATACAGTGACTGCTGCACCTGGTGGCGTTCTACCGTGTCCCAATGGCCAAAAAGGGGTTCCGCTAATCGTCCCCATGCTACTATCAACGATTGAAGGTATCAGTCATATACGACTTCATCTACCAAAAGATCTTCGGCCTGAACCAGCTCGCGAGACCGTGTGGAAGAGCGTGCTGGAAGTACAGCGCCGATTTCCAGACGGGATCCCGATGCTGGATCCCATACAAAATATGGGCATTAAAGACGATAAGTTCAAGGAGCTTGTCAAGGTCATAATTCAGACACTGTTCCTGCCCTGTGTTTCATCCTAACCTGTATGCATAGAAAATCGAGAGTATGGAGCTGAAAATGTTCACGAGCCCACTACACCAAGATCCACGTCTACCAGAGCTATTCAGCCTATACTCGAAGAAAAAAGAGGGGGATTTGCGGATACGTGGGCTCAAGAAGCGCATACAGGCGACGAAGGATGTTTTGCAACTCGAGGAACTGAAATGTCGTAAACGGGTGCTGCGGAGATTGGCCTTCACTACTTCGGCGGATATCGTGGATATGAAAGGGAGAGTCGCTTGCGAGATTAGTACTGGAGACGAGCTGCTGCTTACGGAGCTTATCTTTAATGGCGTGTTCAATTCGTTGTTGCCAGAGCAATGTGCAGCCCTCCTTAGTTGCTTTGTCTTCACCGAAAAGGTACGTTGGTGAACTACGGGATTCTAAGTTTATGTTTGAACGATCGTCTCCTCCCCCATGTCAGAGTGAGCATCCGACGAAGCTCAAAGAGGAACTTGCTGCGCCTCTACGTGTTATGCAGGAGATCGCGAGACGTATTGCGAAGGTGTCCAAGGAAGCAAAACTCACCATCAACGAAGACGACTATGTTTCCGCTTTCAAGGTTGAACTCATGGATGCCGTAGTCCAATGGTGTCGTGGGGCTTCATTTTCAGAAATCTGCAAGGTCCGCGCCCCTTCGCTCGTTGATAGCATTGCATCGCTAATCTGCTCTACCATGTTGTTTGTTTTGATAGCTAACAGACCAGTTCGAGGGTTCCCTCATCCGAGTGTTCCGACGCCTCGGCGAACTTTTGCGTCAAATGGCTCAAGCTGCCAAGGTTATTGGTAACGACGAATTGAAGCAGAAATTCGAAAAGGCCTCGGAGATGCTTGAGCGGCCAAATTCTGTCATTTTTTGCTCTTCTTTGTATCTGTAACCAAGGGGTTCGTCGCTTGACTATCTCACTTGGGCGGCGGTGATTGGAAAGATGAGATGCAATATGAATACCACGGAGTGCTTATATGGCTCCATTGTGTCTGGTAAGTCGTTGTCCAGAGCCAACCTCAACGGGGTCATTAGCAAGGTGTGTATGGGAGCGGTTACTCGGATACCTCCAGCCATATGGCTGAGCCTGAGAATA